>JAYMFT010275344.1:0-10567 GCA_038088735.1 Panulirus argus
AGAGAAAAGCCCCTGGGAACGTGGCGCCAACAGGACAGTCGATGACATTACCAGAGATGTAGGATTCGAGGCGGGCTTGGGTCAGCAAGATACGTAGGCGCTAATGGCTGGTCCCAGGGCATTACCAGCAGAGACTTCGACCAATACTGCCTCGGGGGCCTCATTATGGTCGACGGGGCAAAACAGCACCTTAAATGACCCAATGGACCAGTGACCGAGACATTTTGTAGTTAATTACTAAAATTATTAACCGATTATCATTTAAATGTTTATTTCGACTGCTCAATAAATGTATTTTACTGAATGGACTGGACCGGGGCATGTGAAACGTCCGGGGTAAACCATGGAAATGTCTGTGGGGCCTGGGTGTGGATAGGGAGCTGTGGTTTCGATGCATTATACATGATAGCTCGTGTATGGATGAGCGGATGTGGCCTTTCTTCGTCTGTTTCCTGGTGCTACCTCGCTAACGCGGGAAACGGCGATCAAGTATAACATATATATATATATATATATATATATATATATATATATATATATATATTATATTATATATTTTTTTTATCTTTCGTACTCTTTTACGCCGTTTCCCCCGTCAGAGAGGTAGCGCCGGGAGCAGAAGATGAAAAATGCCTCCTTCGCTCACATCCATTCTTTATCTGTCATGTGTTATCGCCTGCTCGGGGTTACACTGCGAATGAAAAGTCACCTTTGGCGAGGCCTGTATCACTGGGGGGCACAGTACTCCAAAGGAGTGAAAAGTGTCCTGATACTGGAAATATCAGAGCCTTGGGCTGCAGGAGTCTTTAGAAAGAGGTCCTGAGTAACACCAAAACCCTTTCATAGAAATTCGTTTTGGGTTTATTATTGGTAAAATAAACAGTAAAGAAATGTGTTTAAGTGTGTGTGTGTGTGTGTGTGCGCTGTTAATTTCTTTTTTCAATGAATTTTCATCCCAAATCTCCCCCCAAATGAATCACCAGCTTCTGTATAACATTTCGGCCTGGAAATCTACTTCATTCGCTAGTCTTTCCTCGCCGCTCTCCCAGGACAACTTCCAGCCTGAGGGTCTATTTACTACACCAGTCTCCTCCAGAACGCACTATCTGTCTGCCTGGAACTCTGTGTCTTTGCCATGTTCCCAGGAGGTTATCATCTTCCTCTCTGGAACTCCTATTTCTCTGCTACTCGTCCAGAACACAGTTTTATGGATCTCATCTCCCGCGCCACATTCCATAATAGAGTCTCGCATTTCTCCCTGACAGTCAACGATTTTCAGGACTTCAAATCCCACATTTGCAAGTCCAGCTCGGTCCATCACGTGCCCCGTCAGTCGTAAGCCAACATCTGCCTTCCGGGGCACACCCCAGGGCTAACGTAAGACTCTTATCACTTTATCATCGTCATTCTGGAATCAAAAGTTCTCCACTAATTATTATCGACCGCGCCGGTGGATTCCTCAACCACTCCAGGCGTCTCCGTTCACCCGGCGGTCCTACGCTTACCTGGACATCCTGAAGAGACATCCATTCCTGCACCAGCTGTCCATCGCTGCCATACACGTAGAACTGGAACCTCAAGTGGCCGTCTGGAAGAACTGGTCGAACCTGCTTCTGCTGCTGCTGGGGGATCGGTTGCCGAGGTAACGATGACGCCCAGGCCTGTTGCCTTGACGACGAAGGAGACGCCCACCTGCGGGCAAGGCAAGGGAAGACAATTAGGGTATTAGTGGTGTAATTAAACTCAGGAGTTTCGAGGAGGATCTGGAGCGGAGGAGCTCTGGAGAATCTCCCAGTGTTTGCGTTGAGGCATTAAGGAGGACCTCCAAGCTCTGGAACCCTGCCATTATTCTGGAACCTTGTTCGGTGCTATTTCCGTTCCCCTCGAAACGTCCATTCTCGAGTGTTTCTTGCTTCCAGAAATACTGGAGGCGATTTTGCACCTAGAGTCTTCGGTTGAGGACTGGAAAGAACAACGTTCCGTTTGGGTTTCTCAAGAGCCTGTGGTATAAAGAAAGTAACACCGAAATATCCAATGTCATATCTAAGACGACCGAACGTAAGTAAGATGCCATTAACTCTTTCTCTCTCTCTCTCTCTCTCTCTCTCTCTCTCTCTCTCTCTCTCTCTCTCTCTCTCTCTCTCTCTCTCTCTTTCAATCCTACGTATGCGCGCGGCTAGAAAGTCGAACCCAGGCTATCGAAAGTGAGAGAGAAAGAGAAATTTATTGACTCTTACGTGCGAAACAATAGCACTGATGATTAAGATATTGAGAGGCTGGTGGTATTTCCCCACATACCCCACAACCCCTGCCCCTGCCCCGTGAATTCACGCCCCCTGAGACAGATGGAGAGAGAGGGAGATAGAGAGAGAGAGAGAGAGAGAGATCATTCTTTCTTCAGGGATCATATTTCTGAGGGTATTAATGTGTCCTTTTTCCACCTCTTCCTCCTCCTCCTCCTCCTCCTCCCTCCTCCTACCTCCTCCTCCTCCTCCTCCTCTTCCTCCTCCTCCTCCTCCATCCAGTAGTCCCCGTCTTCGAGCTTGGCTGCAACCACATATTTCTCACTTCCCTGCTATCCGTCTTCTGCACCGCCATCATCCATTTTTCACTCTGCCATCATTAACTTTTCTCACACGCTCACACACACACACACACACACACACACACACACACACACACATACACATAGGCACCGACCATCACCATCGCCTCCGTACTCTTAGCTTTTTTTATCTTCTCCAAGGCTATAGACGCCATCAGTGCCATATTACGTTTAGCTTTCCATCTTCTTCAAAGCTATAAAAGCCACCAATACCTACAACATTTAGCTTTTCATCCTCTTCAAGGCTGTAAATTCCATCATCACTACCTTATATTTAGTTTTCTATTCTCTGGAAAGCTAAAAAGTCATCATCACCTTCTGCGTAGCTTTTTATCTTATCTCCAGAGCTGAACGCCATCACCGCTTTCTTATGTTTAGCTTCTTAGCTTTTTTTTCCCCTCGTTCGAATACCATAACCCTCCCCATATGCTTAGCTTTCCCTCAGCTAAACGACAGAAATTTGCGTCTGCAATGTCTTGCTTATCCATTTAGCCCTTAGCCTGACGGTATGAGAGTAAGGGTATAGGAGCCTTGTGCGCCTTCGACCTGACCCGCCAAGTCCAAGGCCAAGCTATCATATCCTCAGGGTCATACAATACTCCTCAAAGGGTCGTTCAGTCGTGCTGCTCAATGGTCGTTAACGAGCAGTGACAACACCCATTCCCAAGCGAGATCATCATTTGCCAAACACGTCCGAGAGAGAGAGAGAGAGAGAGAGAGAGAGAGAGATCGCGCTAACACCCAAACTCGGGAAACACTTACCGCCAATGAGACGCCTGGGACCACCGCCTGATGGTTCGAAACATCTCCCTTCACCTTCCCCGTCTCAGCCACCAAGACCATCTCCACTGGTCTGTGTCCAGCTCATCAGACCACGATGTTCATCGCCCACAGACCTTGCAGAAGTCGCTTTGCAACACTTCCCATCCTGTGTACGTGTGCCTCGCTCAGGTCACGGGTACAGCGGAGGTATTACGATACAGGGGCACGACACGTGGGTACAGCAGAGGTACGTGATGCAGGGGGGCACCACAGAAGGGTGCAAAACAGGTATAGAATACAGGTGGCACAAGTATAGAATACTGGGTCGCGACACACAGGGGGCACAGCACATGCGTACAACAAAGGGGCACCACTTTCGTGTACAAACCAGGGGGCACCAAACTTCGGTGCAACACAGATGTAAAACACAGGAACAACACACAAAGACTACAACACAAACGGTACAACACAGAGGTACGGCATATCGAACAGCACAAGGGATACAATACAACAACGCCACACGGGGAGGGGTAACAACACCGAGGCGCACACGGCAGAGGGGCACCACTGGATGGTGCTGGGGCAAGAGCTGAAGGTACCTCGCACGAGTAATCCATGTCCTGGGTAATCCTATGTCATTCAGAGGTGTAGCGTGTTCCAATAAGAGAAGAGCGGCTCAAGGCAAGTGACAATTGAGCAACGCGTCCGTCGCACGCCGGGCGTCTATTGGCGGGAATAACAGTAGTAGCCGAAAGCAGAGGCTACCTGGTACTGTGAGGTAAAGGATTGGGGAGGATATAATCGCCGGGATTTCCGGGGATTTTACGATTACGATTCTCCAGACCGCTCGACCTGAAACTATGTGTAACAATTTTAGCGTAAAAATCATTTTAGAATATTAGGGAAGAATTTAATGTTTTACGTATATAAGTGATTCTGTTATAGTTTTTCTATTACTGCCCCCTTGCTCAATATTCAGCTTTTGAAATGAGAAGTGGATTCTACGGGAAAATAGGATGACACCAATATAATATCAGGTCTAGATAAGATGGGATGGCGCCCGAATGTCGGAATCTGGGTTTGTCGGCAATCAGCTGATCTCCGTAAACAAATGTTCAGTGTTGTGAATTTGCTTACGGTTGTCACCTACAGTCACAAATATTCGGAAGATGAAACAAGTAGAATGATCAAAAGGCTTTAGAGAGACGGTAACGACAAGTGAGTGCCCTAAGTCAACGTACATTAGGTTAGGTTATATACGTTAAGCTAAGAGTAGCTTCAGTTAGGTTAGGTACTAGCTGCTCTGCAAATGTGTTTCATCAGTTTAGACGTCGACCTGAGCGTGCAGCATTACCAGCAGAGATGTGAAACAGGAGATTTAAGGGGAAGACGAGGATATACGCTCTCCACCTCTGTTAACGGAATATGTTACATATGCCCTTCGAAATATGGGTCATTCGTAACATATGTGTAATTCTCTCTCTCTCTCTCTCTCTCTCTCCTCAAAAATCTTCGGAGAATTCGTCATGTCATCCCCCTCACCCCGCAAATCCATACGAACCCCCCAACACCACCACCGTTCGGAAAAACAAAAATCCGCAAGTCAAGGTTAATTAGGTGAACCGGGAACCCTCCGTGAACGAAGCCGTTTCGATGTGACAGGACAGATTCTGAATCCTCAAGACTTCTTGGAGTATTATGCCCAGAATTTGACCTCGCCTCGCTTCGTGACCTACCCACCAGCTACCATGACCTCGCCTGACCTCCTGACCTACACTGGAAGATAACGTTTGAGCCTTTTTGGGGATGCCATGGCTCCCTGTGCCATGGTGTCCCAAGCGGTGGCCGAGATATGGTCGGGTGCTTCAGGGTTCAGTGACGCCGTCGCGCAGCGTGAGTCAAGAGATGAGTGAGCTTTGCCGATGGACATGAGTATACTCAGGTCCGTCACCCATCACGGTGAATCATACTGAAGGAGTTCCTTCTCCACCGCCCCTTACTCCACCTGCAGTGTCATCACGCATCGACTTCCTCCACGAAAACACGATCGCCTCTTCCACCTCCACCTCTTCTTCCACCCCTATACCACCCTCTCCACTATTATGCCACCTTAATCCACCCTCACTCCACCTTCTCCACCCCGACGCTACCATTGCGTCCGCCTATACACCAACCCTTCTCCACCATTGCACCACCTCTGCACCACGTTCTCCACCAGTTACACCACTCCACACCATCGCAGTACCACCAACAGGTCCTCGTCTCTCACCACCCATGATGAGACGAGTCGTATGTAAATTCAGCAGTTTTTTTCTTATATCCTTTCTCTTAATGATGACATCTTGAAGGACGCCTCTCTCGGAGATTTAAGAAATCCCAGTTTAGTCCCTAAACGATCAATTAGAGGCAATGAGTAGTTCACTGACGTGCTTCACCTCATATGCATAACACGTTCAATACTGAATTCGATTTAATTTCTTCTCGTCTACAACTTCAAACAAAAAATGATATCTAGTTTACCACTTCCCTCGTCCACACAAACTTCGTACGACGGGTACTAATGACATCAAAAATAAGGAATAAAAACACTCCCCCTCCAAAAAGATTTTTACCGAAAAGTTCTGTTAAAAAAGCGACCCAAATTTAGGCCCGTAACTTCCTGCTGTAGATCAGAGACTCCCCCAACCCGATGTGCATGTATGGCACTTTTTTTTATATACATATATATTTCCCTACCTGGAAACGAGATGTCGTTAGTGTTGACGGACAAAAAAAGAAAGGAAAATGGTGACTCAGAGGAAAAGTTAAAACTTTGTGGGATTTTTATAATCGTCAGTCCATCACTGAGGCCGCAGAGCGCTGATTCGCTAGCTTAGGGAAAGCTGTGTGTCGTGTATCGGGTTTTTTCATGTCCTCCAGCGCACAATCTTGCTGGCGCACAGCCGAGCTAACCCTTAATACGCGCTGCTAGCATTTATCTTGGTTTATGCTTATTTGCATACGTACATACGTGTGTGTGTGTGTGTGTATGTGTGTGTGTGTGTGTATGTGTGTGTGATTACCATTTGTGTGTTACGGGGAGGGAGTTTTACACTCGTGTTGCCTCGTCTCTTAACCTTGTATATATGTATCATATCTTTACTTCTGTATCTGTACACACACACACACACACACACGCACACACCAGCCTAAGCCAGAGGATGAAAACCTGGGTTGGGCGTGGACCAACTGTCATGTCCAACCCGGGATGACTCATGGGCAGCAACGCTACCCTATGTGTGACTGTCCTCTTCTTTTCCTTATTTTCTTATCTTCTCTACCTCTCTTCTCTGCCTTCCTTTCCTTTATCCTTCTCTCGTGATTCTCGCATTTCTATATCACATCTAATGCCTTCCTGCCATCATGAAAGAACTGCACAAAAAAAGGAAGAAATATTGGAACAGGTTTGTTTTCTCTTACATTATCAGAACTCTCTATAAAAATGACTGGAAGGGAATGGAGTCAAGTTAGATGTGCCTCACATAACGACCGCACACACATGACTAAATGACAGACATACATTTGAGGTTTTAATCTAATGAAAATATGTTCATTAAGACCCAGCCAACCTCTCAGTAATTAGTGACGTACGAGTTACAGTGGTGAATATTACGACTGACTTAACATGGGTTAACTCGCATGCATTCTTATGTCCTTTAACTATGATTAATAATTCTAATTTATTGACCCTATTTGACATGATTTTAAATACAGGGAATAATTTATTTTACTCAACGAATACGTGTAAAGTATTCTGACTGGCTTCGGTTCTGAGTCAGAATTCCTTGTGCAGCGAACAGAGCGAACGCTGTTTAGACGCCATATTTGTTTACATATTTCTTGCAAAAGGGGGTCACGTGATTCGTGACGTCACGGGGTTGTTGTTTTTACCCTGTCCTTGTGAGATCATTAGATTTTTCTAGCTCTATGAAATTGTCAGACCAAAATAGATATGTTGCTTGCTGTGTTGTTTCTGTTTTTATGTTTCTTGTATTATTCTGATAAGTTTCTTTTCCTATTGAGTTGTCATTCTGTGATATGTCGCTTTTACCTAAATATTCTGTATTGTGTTGGATGTCCAGCACTAGTATTTTGCTCAGGCGTGTTGTTTTTGTATTTGTTTTTCGTGTTCTTGTTGTTCTTGTTATTGTTTGCTGTGTTGTCCTTTTATATGTTGCCTTTTTGTGAATGCTGTCAACTACCTATTGTCTTAGTGTTGCTGTGACCTGCAAAATGTGTTGTATTCTACTGTGATTACGCATCGTCTTGTTACAGTGTGTTGAGCTGCGCAGATGTGTTGTATAGTAATGATTTATTCTACTGCCTCGCTGTATTGTCTTGCTGAAGTGTGTAGTGTTGTGTAGATGGACTGTATATAACTGAGGTATTTTATTGTCTTAGTGTGTTATTTTATTTGGTATGTTGTCTTTCCAGCAGTTTTGTCTTGAGCAGTGAGTGTGTGTCTTATGAAATTAACTCGTACTGAGGGCGTTCGTCGTCTTTCCCAAATTATGTGGTCTTAATTATTTCATCTAAACTTGTTTTTCTCTCAAGACAAGTTGTCTTGTATGAGGAAGGTTATCTGATTCACTTTGTCTTATCCCTGTGCGTTGTCTTAGAGTAACATTATTGCAGGGTTCCGGGCGTCTCCCTTAAATGGCTTACGACTTTAGACCCTCCCTCACCTAGGTGACAGGAATGGCAATCGACTTGACACCTCCTTCGCCCCCACCTTCTGTATGCAGACCTGCCTACCGCCCCTGGCCTTGGCTGCCTCCACGATTCTCTCTCCACAAGCACCCATAAGGAAGCCCCAGGTATATCATATCATCCTCCATTCTCCTTCATTTTCTGCCATTTGCTGCAGCTGCTTCTGCTACCAGAGCTGGAGGAGAGGCGCCCCAGCAATTCGTCTCGCCTTTGACGAAGGATTCCGAGTTTTGATATATTTAGTTCAGAAACCTTTTTAGGTGAGTTGCTCTATCACCCCACGCCTGGTTATGTTATTAACCTCTGTTACGCTGGACAGTGATGGAGTCTACGGTGGTCTTTGTCCTAATTTAATCTCGTTATATCTTCATTATCTTTTGTGGTTAATTACTCTTATTCTGTTAATTGAAATTTATGGTGAAAACACAAATTGGTAGTCACAGTGTGTGTGTGTGTGTGTGTTAAGAGAGGAGAGTTACCCTGTATCCTAACCTCGTATATGTGTACCATGTCTTTCCCCTTATGTGCACACACACACACACACACACACACACACAAAAACACATCCCCCCCACACACACACCACACACACACCACACACACACAGGCACACACACACACACACACACACACACACACACACATACATACACACACACACATACACACATGCATGTATTCCTGCCTAAGCTATGTATGTCACTGTTCCGACATATAGGAAAAGCATTACAGGAAGAGGAGGGTTTCCAGGCTCCTGCTCCCGCCCCTTTTTAGTCGCCTTCTACGACACGCAGGGAATACGTGGGAAGTATTCTTTCTCCCCTATCCCCAGGGATAATTTGTATATGTATATAGATATGGCGTTCAACTTACGTCTCTTCCTTGTATATCAGCTGACTGTTATATTCATCTTTCTCGTATTTCCCCTGATGATGTGATCATTACACGAAAGTGCACTTGGGAATTCATCGTGTTACATTTCCCCGTGGATCAGAAGGAATATCTATTTTTTTCCATACATATTTGCCATTTCCCGCATTAGCGAGGTAGCGTTAAGAACAGAGGACCGAGCCCCAGAGGAAAAAATCCTCACTTGGCCCCCTTCTCTGTTCCTTCTTTTGGAAAAGTGTGTGTGTGTGTGTATAAGATGATAACGACTTACTCGAGGGAGTCTAGGATTCGAACCCAGTCCTTCTGCGTGTCAGGCCGATACGTTAACCACCGGAGTACGAGGTGACAAAAACCTTCCACCTAACCGTGAATTCATGCAGCAAGTCTTGCCTCACGAAGTTCCTCATAAAACCCTTCAAGCCAAAGTTTCAGAAATGAACATCAGACGCCCATTTCGCCTGCTGCATGCATATCCGACTTTGCAATCGCCTCTGCCTTTTTTTCCTGATACTGAGCGAAACGGAGGAGAAACTCCTTCATTCAAACTCTCAAAAATAAATCTTGAAGGAGGTTCAGGGCAAACCTTCCTCATTACCCCCAAGAGGAAAAGAAAAATATGAATGAAAGAAAACGGGAGCGAATCTTAAAGTGAAAGATAGCTTAGTTTAGATTTATCTTACACTTGCTTATCTTCCTCCCACATAACTTGCAGAGTAATCTTGAGGCTTTTGCTTCGCATATATATATATATATTTTTATTAGTAAAACTCTGGAGGAGATTTAAGTGCAGCGCTAACGCCAGGGGTGGTAAGGGAGAACTGATTATGCAGGCTCTTAACTTTCTCGTCTATCACGAGAAAGAATATAAGGGGTAGAGGGGGGGCGTGCGTTTGGTCAGGGCCAGATTCCGGGGGCCCCCACGGCTACAGCTCTGAAACATTCGACACGGGATTGGCGGTCAGGGAGGAAAGTACACCACTTTCCTAGTTTATCTTCTCCGTCATTAGTCAATGCCCTTGCGTCCGAGCCTCCGTCATCAGCCAGGGCACTTGCGTCCCCTCCGTCATCAGCCAATGCCCATGCGTCCGAGCCTCCGTCATCAGCCAAGGCACTTGCGCCCGAGCCTCCGTCATCAGCCAATGCCCTTGCATCCGAGCCTCCGTCATCAGCCAGGGCACTTGCGTCCCCTCCGTCATCAGCCAAGGCACTTGCGTCCGAGCCTCCGTCATCAGCCAGGGCACTTGCGTCCCCCCCGTCATCAGCCAATGCCCTTGCGTCCCCTCCGTCATCAGCCAGGGCACTTGCGTCCCCTCCGTCATTACAGCCGCCTGCAATGCGTCTTCACCACCGCCCAAGACATCGCCTGGCCTCTCCTGGCCTCGGAAAGGTATACATCATACAAACTGGGCCATCGGGGAGCATGAGACACACATATTTGTTTCCTTTCTCCCTCACGCTATGACTCAAGATAGCCCCGAGTAATGGCCTGGGTACACACACACATACACACACACACACACACACACACACACACACACACACATACTCACACACACACAC
>JAYMFT010275355.1:0-10566 GCA_038088735.1 Panulirus argus
CTGGGAAATATTAAAGTTATTTGCCTTACAAATATATACAGATTCAATTATTTTTCTTTTATAGCTACAGTTTGACTGTACCTATAAAAGAAAAATATTATTCATTTATTCATTATACTTGATCACTGTTTCCTGCATCAGAGAGGAAGCACCAGGAAACAGACGAAGAAAGGCCAATCCTCCTACATGCACACATATATATACATACATGCACATATATGCACAATACATATATATACATACCAACATATACATATATAAATACATATACATACACATGCACATACACATGTACATATTCACACTTTCTCGTCCCCATCCATTCCTGACGCCACCCCACCCCACATGAAACAGCATCACCAACCCCTGTGCTGGTCAGGTAGTGCCAGAAGACATATGAAACAGCCACATTTGAACACACTCAGTCTCTAGCTGTCATGTGGAATGCACTGAAACCACAGGTCCCTATCCACATCCAGACCCCACAGACCTTTCCATGGTTTACTCCAGATGCTTCAAATGCCCTGGTTCACTCCACTGACAGTACGTTGACCTCATTATACGACATCGTTCCACTTCACTCTATTCCGTGCATGTCTTTCACCCTCGAGCCTGTTCAAACCCCAACTGCTCAAAATCCCTTTCACTCCATCCTTCCACCTCTAATTTGGTCTCCTGCTTCTTGTTCCTTCCACCTCTGAAACATATATCTTCATTGTTAACCTGTCCTCGCTCATTCGTTCCATATGTCCAAACCATTTCAACACACCCTCCTCTGCTCTCTCAACCACACTCTCTTTATTACCACACATCTCTCTTACCCTTTCCTTACTTACTCAATCAAGCCATCTCACACCACATCTTGTCGTCAAAAATTTCATTTCCAACACATCCACCCTCCTCTGCACAACCCTATTTATATTCCATGCCTCACAACCATATAATATTTTTGAACTGGAATTCCTTCAAACATACCCATTTTTGCTCTCCTAGATAACATTCTTTCCAAACATTCTTCATCACTCTCCCATCCTATGACTCACTTCTGCTTCCATGGTTCCATTTGCTGCCAAGTCCTCTCCTAGATATCTAAAACACTTCACTTCCTCCAATTTTTCTCCATTCAAACGTACATCACCCTGCTGAACTTAATAATCTTACTTTTATTCACATTTACTCTTAACCTTCTCCTTTCACACACTCTTTCAAACTCAGTCACCATCTTCTGCAGTTTCTCACTTGAATCAGTCAACAGTGCTGTATCGTCAGCAAACAACAAATGACTCAAAATCCCCTCAACTCCAACAGATTGCATAATCATCCCTCTCTCCAAAACTCTTGCATTTATCTCCCTCACCACCCTATCCATGAACAAATTAAACAACCATGCTGCAGACCCTTCCTTCACTAGGAACCAATCATTCTCCTCGCTTCCTACATGTATACATGCCTTACACCCTGGATAAAATTCACTGCTTCTAGCAGCTTACCTACCATACCATATATTCTTAAGACCTTCCATAAAAGCATTTCTATCAACCTTATCACATGCCTTCTCCAGATACATAAACGCTACATACAAATCCATCTGTTTTTCTAAGTATTTCTCACACACATTTTTCAAAGCAAACACCTAATCCACACATCTTCTACCACTTCTGAAATCACACCGCTCCTCCCTAGTCTGATGCTCTGAATATGCATTCACCCTCTCAGTCAATACCTGCTCCTGTAATTTTCCTGGCATACTCAACACACTTATGCCTCTTTAGCTTGAACACTCACCTTTATCCCCTTTGCCTTTATACAATGGCATTATACAAGCATTCCTCCAATCCTATGGCACTTCACCACGATCCATACTTACACTGAATATCCTGACCAACCAATCAACAAAACATTCACCCCCATTCTTAATAAATTCAACTGCAATACCATCCAATCTCACCACCTTGCTGGATTTCATCTTCCACAAGGTTTTCACCACCTCTTCTCTTTTTACCAAACCACTCTCCCTGACTCTCTCACTTCACATACCAACCTGACCTTAACACCCTGCATCTGTCACTCTATCACATAACACATTTAACAATCCCTCAAAATGCTCAAAATAAATATTCTATGGGACACTCAATGACAGACAATGTATGATCTTCACTGGATGAAAAGGAGTATAATCTCATCCAGAAGCATCCCACTCCAAGGGAGTCCATTAATTCCCGGCTACTGACTGTAACAATGTCTTCAAGCTGCAGGGTACCTGTAAAAGTGGTCTTGGGGTTATACAATTAAAAATAATAAATTTTTTGTTTATCAGTACATACCTTCAGTGGTAACTTTAATATCCCTTTTCTTTCTGAACAACAGAGCCCTCTGAAAGAATGAAAAAAAAAAGGTTATAATTATTAATGTGAAGGAATATCACTCTGTAGTAAAACACAGATTAAAGATGATTACCAGACCACAACATTTTTATAATTAACTTATTCCCATTCACTCCGGAAAGATCTTAAGAAAGAAAATGTCTTTTAGATATAAAAAGCCATTTCCTCAACTAGCACAGCCCTATGAACATTTGAGAGAACAATTTCTTGGTGTGGAGGTTAATACACCTTTTCACTTCCATAAAAATAGGATGTTTCCCCAAATCATACTCTCTTGGATCAGCATTATACTTATAAGGTTGGGTGATGGTTGAACACAGAAACCCAACGTACTAAGAAATTTACTCTGGTCTGCAAAACCATTCAGCAATGAAGTGGCACCAAGCTGCCAATCATCCTCATCACATCACTCACTAACCAATGATGTCTATGCCTTGAGCATGTTATTGTCAAGACTCAAATATTAGTTACATAAGACAAGAAGATTCACCAAAGATTAATCAGATCCAAGCACAAGTATCACTTTACCCTTTAACTGCTCTGATCATCATATGACAATTCTTACAGGCCTTTTCTCAATGTCAGGCTATTCAACTTTTCACACATGTTTCAATAACCAGCTGACTTATTTATTATATCATTAGTAGCCTACAAAGATTTCTTCCATCACAGGAAGATAAGGGTAAAAATTTTGTTATCCTTTGTACTCCTACAACCACAATTACAAGTGCACAACCATCAACTCGATGCTGTGCATACCAAGAGACCTTAGCAAATGAGTTGGCTGTGCATACCAGGTGATCATAGAAAAAAATGTGTTGATTGTTGGACGACTTACATAAGTAATGAAACATTCATGATATGTATCCATCTGCGAGGAAAGTGAAGAACAATAACATGAGGAATGTGAAGAAATAATAGAGAGAGTGGTTTTATGTTATAAGGAAGGCTTGCATGGGAGGCCATGCCCACAATTCTCAACAACCTGGTAGTGGAAGTCATACCCTAAACAGATTAGCAGCCAACAAATGTATGTCATAACACTTCCTTGAACTATTTCCATCAATAGAAAAAAGAGCTATGGCACAAGGCAGTGCCATGTGTGCACGTGCACTGAAAGGAGAGCTGGGTGGAAAAAAAGGTGTAGGGAACATGGTGTTGAGGTGTTCACTGGTGAGTGTTTCAGAGACTTTCATTCCCTGGCCAAGTACTAAAACCAGTAATACAGCACTGATATTGGATATAAATACTTGCTTGCCATTTCTTACATTAGCAAGCTAGTGCAAGGAACAGAAAAAGAAAAGGTCTCATTCACGCACACTCACTCTCTAGCTGTCATGTATAAGGAATCAAAACCACAATCTCTATCTACAACCAGGCCCCACAGACCTTTCCATGATTTCTCCCAACTGCTTCATATTCCCTGGTTCAGTCCGACAGCATATCACCCCCTGTATCCGACAGTGCTCCAATTCACTCTATCCCATGCATATGCATGCCTTTCACTCTTCTGCATGTTCAGAACCCAAGCAATCAAAATCTGTTTATCCTTTCACCTCTAATCTGATCTTCCATGTCTCCTTATCCCTACACTTTGTCAACCTCTTCTCACTTATTCTCTCCACATGTCCAAACCATTTCAGCATACCCGCTTCAGCTCTAAATCATGCCCTTCTTATTACTACACCTCGCTCTTTCCCTATTATTACTTGATTAAGCCTCCTCACACAACATACTGTCCTCAAACATTTCCAACACATCCACCCTCCACCAAAAATTTTCATCTGTAGCCCAAGCCTTAAATCCATATAACATCACTGTGACTACAATAACTTCAACATCTCTTTCCATGCATTCCCTATTGCTCCTAGAACTTTCACCCCCTCAACCATCCAATCACTCACTTCTGCTTCCATAGTTCCATTTCCTGCCGAGTTCACTCCCAGGTACTGAAACACTCCAGTCAAACTCATGCTCTGATTAACTTGTCTTTCTGCATTACAAAATCTAATAACCTTGCTTTTATTCACATTTGCTCTCATCTTCCTCCTTTTAAACACTCCCAAACTCAGATACCAACTTCTGCAGTTTCTCACTCGAATCTGCTACCAGTGCTATGTCATCAGCAAACAACAACTGACTCACTGGCCAGGAAACTCTCACCCTCTACCTGCCCCTCTCTCCAAGACTCTTGCATCTAACTTCCTTACCAACCTATCCATAAACAAAACAAACTGACAACATGTTACGGGTCTGTTGCCCAGCCATAAAATACCACACTTCCCTTACCATTGTTTTAAAAAATATCTGTACTCAGTGCTATGGCCATTTCCTCTTGTTCAACAGTATCTTGGACATCTACAATACCCTTCTGATATCTCCAGGTTTATAATCATTATACCTTCATTCCCCTGGTTGCATGTTATATCAAACCCCTCAACTGATGCCAATTTGTGCTCATGATCATTTATCTTAAATCTTAATTCCATGAGTTCCTCTTTCATTTTATGACACCTCTCATGATTTTTCAACTTAGTTTTTTGTTTCATTACCTACAACAAGAAAATCATCACTGGACCAAGGTAAGGTTACAGTACACATGCAAATGTTGTGAATATCTAATGCTCCTTGAAAAAATTTGGGATGTAACAGAATTTGGTTTCTAATGGACTGCCTTTCCACTTAATTAATCCGTAAGAATGAGGATTCACTGAAGTTTCTGATATTGTTAAGCGAGGAAGGAAAATCATGAAAATAACAGAACAAACTATACTGCACATACCTTTTGTTTGTGTGATATGAAGAGATTACTGTCTGTTAGTTTTGGCATATGTTCCACTCCCATGATTTCTCCTAGTTTCTCTTTACCTTTCAAGACATGAAGGTATGCCATGTTTTCACTACATTTTAGGTAAACCCTAGAAATATGAAGGTATAATTAATCACACAAAAAATAATCAATATGTGAGAATAATAACAAAGTACAAGCATTTTCCATCTATTATTGTCGCATTTATACCAGTATTCATGTAAATGTGCTTCAGATATTGAGGAACTGAATCAGTTTAGATCAACATCCCAAAACCCCAGAAAAGTCATTCTTCAAAATTTGGCATAAAACTCAACGAGTGTCAAACCATAATAATCATATCACGCACACAAACATTGTGATTCATATTGCAGAAAAAAATGTAAATGTGTAAACAGGTAAATAAATAAAATATTACAGGCTTTTACATTCTTATTTTCATTTTCTTTCTCACCTGACCTCCATTAAACGGCTTACTGAGTAGCGCTAGGAATAGACAAAGAAAGGACACATCTGCTTACATCAATTCTCTAGCTATCATATGTAATGCACTGCAACCACAGCTCCCTATCCACAACCAAGCCCTACAGACCTTTCCATGCTTACCCCCAGATGCTTCACATGCCCTGGTTCAGTCCACAGACAGCAAGTTAACCCCTGTATACCATATCATTCAAATTCACTCCATCCCATTCATGCCTTTCACCCTCCTGCATGTTCAAGCGGTGATCACTCAAAATCTTTTTCACTTTATCCTTCCATCTCCAATTTGGGCAATCTGTTTTTGTTCCCTCCACTTCTGACAAATATATCCTCTTTGTCAACCTTTCCTCAATCATTCTCTCGATATGTTCAAATCATTTCAGTACACACTCTTCACCTATCTCAACCACACTCATTTTAGTACCAACATCTATCTCACCCTTTCATTACTTACTCAATCCAACCACCTAATACCACATACCGTCCTCAAACATTTCATTTCCAACACATCCACCCCTTCCATACACCTTCACTATAACCCATGCCTTGCATGGGATTAATATACCTTCAAACATATCCATTTTTGCCCTCCTACATAAAATTCTCTCTTTCTACACATTCTTCAGCACTACCAAAACCTTCGCCCCCTTTCCCACTCTATGACTAACTTTCACTTCCATGCTTCCAATTGCTGCCATGTTCCATCCCAAATATCTAAAACACTCTACTTCCTCCAAGTTTTAATTTTCTTTCACACCTGACTGCTGTTAAACTTCCACAACTCACACCTAACTAATCTGTCCATCAACCCTGCTAAACCTAATAACCTTGCTTTTATTCACACTTTATCTCAACTTCCTCCTTTCACACACACTTCCAAACTCAATCACCAACTTCTGCAGTTTCTCATCTGAATCTGCCACCATTGCTGTATTATCAGCAAACAACAACTGACTCACTTCTCAGGCTATCTCATCCCTCAAAGACAGCATAATCACTCCTCAGTCCAGGATTCTCGCATTTACCTCCCTCACCACCCAATTAATAAACAAATCAAACAACCAAGGTGACATCAAACATCCCTGCCGCAGACCAACCTTCACTTGGAAACATTCACTCTCCTCTGTTTTTTTCTTGTATACATGCCTTACACCCTTGTTAAAATTATCTCACTGCTTATAGCAACTTTCCTCCCACACCGTATATCCTTAAGACCTTCCATAAGGCATCTCTATCAACCCTATCATGTCCTTTCTCCAGATCCATAAATGCTACATACAAATCTATCATTTCTCTAAGTATTTCTCACATGCATTCTTTATGGCAAACACCCGATCCATACATCATCTACCACTCTGAAAACACACTGCTCCTCCTCAATCTGGTGTTCTGTGCATGCCTTCACCCTTTCAATTGCTACTCTTCCTTATAACTTACCAAGTACACTCAACAAACTTATATCTCGGTAGTTTGAAAACTCACCTTCATCCACCTTGGTTTATAGCAGCACTATACATGCATTCCACCAATTCTCAAGCATCTCATCATGATCCATACATACACAGAAAATCCTTACCAACAACACAGTCACCCATTTTAATAAATTCAACTGCAGTACCATCTAATCTAGCCGCCTTGCCAAATTTCATCTTACATAAGGCTTTCATACCACACCAACCCAAACACTCTACATATGCCACCGTATCTTCAAGCACACAGTCACCCCTTCTCAATAAATTCAACCGCTGTACCATCTACCAAGCCGCCTTGCCAAATTTCATCTTACATAAGGCTTTCGTACCACACCAACCTAAACACCCTACATATGCCACCCTACCGTCAAACACAGTCAACAGTCCTTCACAATACTCACTCCATCTCCTCGTCACTTCATCAATATATGTTACCACATCCCCTTATACCTCATTCACTGGTTCCTATTTGATCTTTTGTTTTTCATATATTATTAACCTCCTTCCCAAACATATACTTATTTTTCCTAAAGTCTACTGAATCTCGCTCATCCCATCTCTCATTTGCCCTCTTTTTCAACCCTTGCACTTTACTCTTGGCCTCCTGCTGCTTTCCTTTATATATTCCCCAATTATTTGTACTCCTTCCCTGTAAGTACAGACAGCCTAAATGTCTCCCTTTTTCCTTCCACTAGCAACTTTCCTACTTCATTCCACCACTCACTTCCATTTCTAGTCTGCCCACCTCCCACCTTTCGCATGCCACATGCATCTCTTGAACGTCAGCACTGCTTTCTTAAATACCTTCCATTTCTTACCCTCTCCCCTTGCTTCATTTACTTTCACCGTCTGCCATTCTACACTCAAAATCTCCTGGTATTCTTTAACACAGGTCTTTTTTCCAAGCTCACTTACTTTCACCACTCTCTTCTTACCAATCTTATTTCTTGTTTACTTTTCCCCACTTTCCTCTACATTCATTCACTCACAATCATTCTATCTTACCCTTTTTTCACATAAAAATAATTTGAAACATGAAAAAGGGCATTCTCATAAATAAACTGAGTTCAAACACTCCCTATGTGTATTAATGATTCTGTGGCAAATAGGATATGTTCCTATAATCAACTGCAGAGCAAGGAATAAGCAAGTTGTCTGCATAATACTTCTGACCTCCTATTGAACATACCACTTCCTAACTCACAAGTGAAATCTGTCATGGCCAAGTCAGTATAGGAGAAGGAAACCTGTTCAAAAGGGTTACTGAATGTTATCACTACCACATCTTGTTTGTTATACAGATATGAGTCCTTCTTCAGTGGGATTATAAAAACTCACATTAAAAAATTACTGAGAAAAAAAAATCCTCACTAAATGTAAAGGCCAGGAGTCACACAAGTCATCTTAAAAAAGCCACAGGTTGCTGATCCCTGATTCTGACAGTACCTCATTTAGTATGTAGCTGATTAACATTGTTGTTTTGATACAACTGGCTTACATGAGTGATGTGAGCACTTTATTTTGCAGATTCAACATTTTATAATAACCTATACAAGTCAATAAGTTCTAAATATGCAATGACTGGTATGGAATGCAGTGGTGGGAAGACAAAGGAACATGTGTTACTCAAGACATTTCACGTGAAATAAAAACGTTTAACGGGCTCTACCTGCATGTGGTTGCGCCACAAATGAAAAGTCACCTTTGGCAAAGTTGTATCACATTCAATGGATCAAAAATAGTGGTCACAACTAGGAACTTCTTGCTCCAAAGGAGTCCATCATTTCCCTGTCTCTGATCAGAGTAAAGCCCTGAAACTGCTTGAGCCCCATTGAAAATATCCTAGGTTTGTATATACAATCAAGTTATTCAAATCTGCACATTCATGTTTTTAGAACCAAAATAATTTCATTCACTTAATTCTTAACTTTAAATTCACATATACTGTGCACCAATCCAAACTCTATCATGCATTTCTTCAATTCCCATGAATTTCTCTTCAAAGTGAAGCAATACTAACTTGATTTCTAATGGCCCATTAATCACTTCATTTTCCTACTAATGAGCATTACATTCTTTTATCAAATTTCTCACAACACCCAGCCTCTTTTCTTCAATACTTAAACAATTCACATTCAACACATTTGGCACTGAGTATGATAAATGAGAACAATATTAAAACTTACTTCTCATCTTTCAGATTAAATATGAAGAAGACATGCTGCACTAAAGTGTCATTTGGTTGAAAATTCTCCAACTGACATTTCTTAGGCTCGTTGTCTGTGTATGGGCTAGCAGTCTTCTCAAGGCTGAATCCAAACTAGCAAAGATAAGAATACTTTCTTCAACAAGAGGCATACAAAATTCAACTGTATTAATAAGCAAAAATAACACAATAGCTACAGGTGTAATTAATATAAATCTACACTTCATCTACGAGTAAAATCATAACCAAGTTTCATGAACAGGAACATCTCTATTTCCTCATGGTGTTTAGATTACAACCAATGCCTACTGAAGACAACAGACTGTATGTAAATGGGACAAAGGTGAAGATTTCTGAGCACCTTAAACTCCTGTTACTTCTTCCAATAGTTTGTGTCATTTTAACAATCTTAGTATGCAAGGATTCTTCTACTCTAAATATCCTAGCTCCATATGAATCCACACTTCTGTGGCACAGAACAGATGTGGTAGGTTTCATACATGCTTAATCTAATACTCATATCATGTTTATATCCTGCTTTTCGAGATCAAAACTATTGCCATGGAAAAAGGCCAAAAAGAGAAGTGGTAAATCAAATAGATTATTACTTTTATCTACCCTACAAACAAGAGTTCCTTATTGTTTTGGGAGTCCAATCAGTTGGGAGGACCTTTGCAAAATCATAATTTTTTTTGCTGACTGGTTACAAATCTCTTCTTATATCAAATGTTGTTCTACTACCTAATCTGAACAGAAATATATTAATAGTTGGTTTAAGCTAATTCAATGAGAATAACTGACAAATTGTTAGTGCAACTTAAGGAGGCACAAATAATGTAAGTTGGGAATTTTAAAAGCAAAATTTATCAAATATATTCTTAAACCTATAGTTATAATTTAAACCACTCTAATTGTCAATTCGTTCCATATGTTAACAATCCTGCTGAAGAAAAAGTACACCTCATTTAAGGTAAAATGTTTGTCCACAAGTTTGAATCCATCACTGCGAGTGAAATCAAGACGAATCAAGTCTTAAGTAACTTGATGGATCAAGATTCACAAAACCTTTGATAATTTTGAAAACATGTATTAGATTATCTTTTTTTTTTTTTTAAATGCTGAAGGCTCCAGTCATGGACAAAAGTCCACATCAAGGACGGGCCCTAATTGAAATATAGAGAGAGTTGAGAAATTGGGAAAAACAGACAGGGA
>JAYMFT010275366.1:0-10566 GCA_038088735.1 Panulirus argus
CATCACCCCCCTCCCTCCCACAACCCTCCCCCCCCCAAAAAAAAAAAAAAAATATCTCGCCTGAAACATACCACTGTCCACTTCCTCCTGGCTAGCACCTCCTCTCCACTTTCACTCATTCTTTCTACATCCCGCTTCCTCATAAGACTCGCTCCTTCCCCAGCGGCAGAGTACCACGAAACCCCACTCTCTCTCCCGGTCTATGGCCCGTATTGTCAAAATTTGTCGGGATGACCGTAAACCAAGCAAGCGCCAGCCTCCGGTTTCCGGCGCACCAGCGACTAGCGTATCCCCTTGTTCTCGGCTTTGACCCACATCAAACGTCCTGCTCCTCTGGTTCTTTTTTAAACACTCCTCATCCGCCCTATTCTTACGTGTCAGATCTATCACTTTTCAAGCAATGAATGGAAAGAAAAATTAGATTTGGATACACATATATCGATGACATGTCAGATTGTAAATGAGTTATGGAAAGGTTACAGCTTATCTGGAAACTGACCATCCCCCAAATGTTTTCTCCCGACTTCTCACTTTCTTATATAAGCTGATCATCGATATCTGTAGCACTTGCACCATACAAACAATAACACTCTACATCTCAATACTGGAATCTTATTGGTTAAACGACTACTGACAAAAAGTCGTACAATACTTTCCCAATTATAATTATCTAGATTAACATGGCCAACTTGTCAGTGTAAACATGCTTGCGGTAGGTATTGCACCTACAGCCCAACCTAAGTCTGTTCTCTTACCTACCAGTTTTTAACCCGCAGCGTCAGTATACCGAAACCAACATGTGGCCATGATATTCTAATGTTGTAACTGGACTGTTTACAAGAAAGAAGTGAGCCTGTAGGCAGCGGGGACTCTGTTAAAAAAAAGTCGTGCGTGACCAATGGAATCATGGGAGTGTTTAACCAATCATATTTCAGCATTAGTATGAAAAGATGTTTGTATGTGTCGTTTGTGCTGTCTATGGCATTCACAGGCAAGTAGCTTTTGATGACCAACATATGCGCATTAACATATGACTGCCACGTATAGAACTGGAGAAAGATATGTAAGCTGGACTAATGAGTGATTCCATTTCCCCCCAAGCAATCAAATCCCTCCTTAACCTGTTTGTATAATTTTTGGCATCTGCATCTTCAGTGTTTAACATTTCTCGTTTGTCTTTCATCTAATTAGAAATTAATGTTCCTGTGGAAGAACTATTTACTACCGCATCTACGGAGGCGCATGGGACATCCCTAAATAAAGAGAACTATCGTTTCCTTGACAGGTCTCCTAGCATAATATCTCCATACACATATCTACGACTGTCATCAGTAAGAGAGGTTGAATAATAAATGTGTATATTTACAGATCCAAGAAATACGGCAACAATGTTGTCTGTTTAAAATAAAAAGCCTTCACCGTCCTAGGACCTTGAGGGAAGGATGTAAAGAACAGTGCAAATGGAAATTTTCGTGAAAGATTATAACATACCAGATGGTGGTATACGTGTATGCATAACGTACACTGCTTGTACAAGCATCTGTTAGACATACTGATGTATCAACTACACTCTACAACTGAAATATAAGATATTTTCTTTTTTTACTGGAAATTTCTAGTCATTTTACACAAATATCTTATGTACAAGTGAGTGTCATGTTTTAATTTCTCGCTGCGACAACCATTAGTGTACCAACAACCTCCTAGACAACCCCTTAGGTACATCGATACGACCATGAACCACGACGGAACGACCGTTGGACTCAAGGAAGTGATAAGCTATTCGCAGCCAAGCCAAGGACAGCACACAGTCGTGCTTAAAGGTCGTTTCGCCGTGCTCAAGGGTTGTAGCACCATTGTGCCTACCGGGTCCAAGACTGTATAAATGAACATAGAAACGAAAAATAATTAAGAACAACCACTAATATATGTATGAATATATGATTACATATGTGGGGTGTGGCGCGGAATCTCGCGAGACAATCTTGGCAAGGAAAAAAATCTCAGATACGTGGCTTTATCGGACCGACACACTCGAAGCCAAGGCCCAAGGGTGGTTTCCGCAAGCATTTTTCGAGGATGCCGTTATATATATATATATATATATATATATATATATATATATATATATATATATATGGATGTCTAGCCAAACTTAAATAAATCCAACTGAGAATAGCCTAAATCTAACCAGGTTTATCCTACGCTCCGCTAGGCCTACATAATATTATCTTACCTACACCCCACCTAAGTTAACCAAAAAAAGCAAACACGTCTAAACTGAACGTCAACCTAACCTAAACCAAAATGTGCGTTTTTTTCTAAGCTCTACCAAAATCACGATTTGGTCGTTCACCCTTCGCAAAATGACTCATACTAAGGAGCCACGTAGCTAAGTAACTGTTGCTCTCTTCTTGTCGTCCAGTGAAACACCTGAGGCAGAATTGCTAGGAAGCGAATACTTGAAACGTTTATATGGTAACAAGGACTGCATGCACATTACATCAACCATTGTGCAAAAATGAGTTATATGGTATCGCGAACGAAAAACTACGGTCGGCATGTGTTCTTAGGTTTTTTTTATAAATCTAAAATAACAGAAAAAAGGACTAAATATAATTACCAGGAGTTTTTTTACCCCACATTGGACCGGTGTCAAGCCGGGCAGACTTGCGCTCCATTTTTAACTGGTCGAGCCACCAGCATGTTGACAACCCATCCCCCACCCCCTTTCCTCCCTCTTCAACTCAGGATTTAGCTGTTGTTACTACTATATTCCTTTTTCTTATGGATAGTTTGACACATAGAGACAATATCCGTGTGTGCGCAAACATCAAAATTTCCACGGAATATATGGCGCCAATTGAATCCATTGTTTATTTACCACGGTATGAGATAGGGTATCTAGTTTGTGGTGTGTGTGTGTCGAAGAGCTGGAGAACACGTGTTTGTGGGTACAAAAGCTCACTCAGCGCTTGCAAAGCTCATCATGTGCAGTGGTTCGTGACCCTCCGAGTATGGCGTTACGTAGACCCTTGGGTATGATGGCCCGAGCCTCTGGCCGGTCACTGAGTCAGCCCAAAAGTAAGGGTCGTATCGTCGTGCTCAAGGGTCGTACCGTCGTGCTCAAGGGTCGTACCGCCGTGCTCGTGTCGTACCGCCGTAGTCAAGGGTCGCACCGTCGTGCTCGAGGGTCATACCGTCGTGCCCAAGGGTCGTACCGTCGTGCCCAAGGGCAGTACCGCCATGCTCAAGGGTCGTATCGCCGTGCTCAAGGGTCGTACCGTCACGTTCAAAAGGTTAATCCTTACTCCCAAGTCAAAGTCACACTAGACACGTGATAATTTTTCCTAGGACATGATTATTTACCTCCTTTCCTCATATTTTCTGTATTTCTGTTTCATGTTCTCCACACAGCAGCAATTTCATCAGCGCACTTAAAACATTACGCTTCCTCAGCCTGCAGCGCAAGCTTAGGTGACTGTTGAATTCCAAACGAGGTTGAACTTGGTGTTTCTTGATGCGCGAAAGCAATCATTGAGTGTTGGGTTTTGAAATGACTGAGAAGAAAAAAAAAAAAACGTTGGTGGCTTTGAAATTACATTTCTGGATGTGTCGGAAACCTCCACACGGAAATCGGGAAGTGACCAGTACAGATACAACCGAAAGGCAACAGTAAGTATCTACACTGCGTCACCCCATATCAAGTTATGTTTTCAGCACAAAATGCTTTTTAAATGCTTGTGATACAGTACGTACATAAGCAGATATTTCCTTGGTAGGAGGAAGGGCATAAAAGTCTCTGGACTCAGTGACAGAAATCAGACTCAGTGATAGTGAGAGAGTGATAAGGCATTATAGCTACGCTCATCGAGCCACGCAGATCTCCCTATGAAGTGGGAGTTTAAGACGTTTTCTAAGACGACTCTCGATGAATCGAAGGGAAATACTTGCGATTTCAAATTGGGCCGAACAAAAGCCTCAGAGCGTCACTTTCTGTAGTCGTTTTTCTCTCTTCCTAATCAGCAAGTAATCTTTTGATCCACTGCTGTGAACTGTTATCAATACACAGAACTGAGAATAGTCATTACACTCTTGAGAACGACGATAAAACCCTAGAAAAGTGATCCTCACGATCAAGTTGAAGACCAGACATTCGTAGTACCATCGAACTCAAGTATCGTACAGTCGAGCTCCAGAAATTTCTATCCATTATAAATGTGATTAGAAAAGAACGTTTTTCACTAACCGACCAACTGTAATCAAATAAGCAAATCCACACAGAAAACTGTTCAAGATCATTCATTCTTCATAGTCACAGCGTTGTTTTAATGGCAAAGATTAGTTTGTTGGCGTTCAACATCAAGGGATATTACTCTATGAAAATAAGTACACTATAGCGACTAAAAAAATTACATATACTTTGGAATAAATTGCTTCCTTGCGCTAATCTTATTCGCTTGCTTCTTTTTGCTTCTGAAGATAATATTCAAATAAGCATTTTCTTTTCCCTCTGTATAACTGCCTCTTGCACCTCAGCGAGGTTGCTAGGCTACCTTGAATAAATGAATAACGGCCTCATCCTCACACGTGTCTTGATAATAATAACACTTATAATAATAATAATAATAATAACACAAATAATGCAGACTTTAACAGCAAACGAGCTTGAGATAAGACGACAAAGGAATGGAAGGAAGACAGTCTGCAACACAGATACTGAGAACAGGTGGTAGTGGAGACCAGCAAGTCAGCTCTCTCTCTCTCTCTCCACCAGCTGCAGTCAGCAGGTCAGGAGCCAGCCGCAGTTCCCCCCCCCCCTCACCACCACCACCACACCAGCTGCGGCTAACGTGACGCAGAGGTGCATGACTGGGTCAGGAACAACTTGTTCGACAACTTCCTCTACGTCAGGATAAAAGCAGTAAAGGCCACCTCACCCCAACGGCTTTATCTTATCTTATTCTATGTTATTTCTTCTGCCATCTGAGCTTTTTCCTTTTAGGTTTCTTGTGATTATTCTGGTTAAAGGCCTTCTTTGCCTTCAGGGTTAATAATGATTCTCCCGTCAAAGGTATATTTCTTGCCTCGAAGAAAACTTAGAGAAAGCCTTTCTGTTGCTGTAAAGGGACGAATGTATGATCCGTGGTGGAGGGGAAAATCCTCAGTCCCTTGAACATGATGGTAAGACCCTTGAACACGACGGTACGATCCTTAAGCACGACTGTACGACCCCTTGATCACGACTGTACGACCCTTGATCACGGCTGAATTCGGAATCGGGCCAAAGACCACAACTTGGATGGTTCTGTCGAGCTCACATGTTCATACCGTCGCATCCAAGGGTCGTACAGTCGTTCTCAATGCTCGTACCGTTGCATCCAAGGGTCGTACAGTCGTTCTCAATGCTCGTACCGTTGCATCCAAGGGTCGTGACGGATTCTGGAGACTGTCGCTGCAATTCTAAAATTACGAAGATTCCTTAAACTGTTGTTCAAAAATGGAGGAATAATCGAATGAAGCATCTTGCTTAACATGAGATGAAAATTACATGAAAATAAGTTAATACTTAACAGACCAAAAGGACTGCTTTGGGCAAAACTGTATTATCATAAAAGGACTGTTGCATTCCACAACCTCATTGTTTAATACGATTCTAAGGGTAAAACACACCTTTAAGTTTCTAAGGATCAAACCTCTGCAGTAATTCCAAAGGCTGTCTCTCCTGTTTTTTGTAATACTGGCGCGACAGTATTGAGGTGAAGTGTAGCCCTTATTCACGACTGTAATTCAGGAAAGTACAGCTCTCTCTCTCTCTCTCTCTCTCTCTCATGACTAATTTCCGCCTCTATGTCTGCGTCCTCAGGGGTCATGACTCATCATGACTACGATACATGGGGGATATTTCCTCTCGAAGCCGCTACCGGTTACCTCTGCTTAATTAACATGCCACCTGCCTCCGCTGCTTCCTGCTGTTCACGGGCTCTGCTGCACCTGTGAGGTTGCTGCCCAAAACCAGCCCTTGTCCACCGCATACACTAGGGCCATACACGCAGTGACTGTGTGTGATCAAAGAATTCTTTTGAAAACCCCAAAAGCTGTTATCAAAGTCTCTCTCGATCAGTCGGTCATAAAATAACATTAACGGTTCTTTATGACCCCCTGGCAGTCAAGAGGCATAAAACTTTACATGGCTTACTAACCAACCACCGCATACGGTCAAACAAGGCCAGCAGCTCTTTATATAAACATGAGCTTCGTAATGGGGACTTCGCGAGCTGGCTCATATGAGCGATTCATTAGGCGTACCCACTCACGTTTTCTCCGAATACCTCATTCCCCCATCACTACCAGTCTACCGACATGTGCATCCAGTTATCATAAAGACCTGGGGCTAAAGATTCAGTATTCCAGCTTGCTGTTCGATTTGCATTAAATGTAAAACGTCATATCTCAGGTAGGCATATCCTCTTGTAGGTGTGCGTAACAGCGAGTTTCATCGCATCGTGAAAATCAAGATAACACTAGTTATCTGAGTGATAAGTGAAGGGGCGATAACGCGACAAGATATGTCCTAGGCTTCACGCGAAGGAGTCCCCCGATAGCAGAAAAAAAAACAAAACTCACAAAACAGTTACTATAATAAACTGGTTATATTTCTTCATTTGTTTCACATAACTACGAACGCACAGTTACATAATACCTCTATCGGTCTCACTTTTTATTCTAAAAGACTATTCCAAGTAACATTGACGCCCGATATCTTTTCGGTTTTTCTCTGTACGTGTTACTATACCATATCTATCATATCATAGAAAGTTCTGTCGTGAACGAGCTATCATTCATACATAGCCTATTTAAGCCGAAACAACACTTAAAACATTAACACCGGCTCTATCTTCCCAACAGTGTGCCATTTTGCGGAATCCTATTCCTTCAGAAGTCAAAGCAATGCCTCCAATATACACTTCTTAATGCATAGTAGTAAAAGTGTTAACTCCGTCGTACTGCCAACGTTTCTATTCAACGGTTCCTTGACAGTCACATTCCATTTAACCGAAATGTACTAAATCCACTCTAGGGTACCTGTTTATTTCTCGCGCTGGATAAATGAAACATCACTTTTAAGACTCGTTATCGCATATCACCATCTTCCGAAGTCATCCTATCTAGTCACACTATCACAGTGTTACGCCTCTTCACCCTATCAATACGGCAAATTAAAACTGCAGATCAGGTTATCCCCCACCAGCACCATCGTATTTACAAGCCCATCAAAATGTCCGTCAAGACGGGAACCGTACACAATCCTCCTCCCTCTCTCCATCATCATCACGGGGCCTCCATCACGGCGCCATTCCTAGCGAGATGGTAGATAAGCAGTCACATGATAGTGAAGAGGGGTGGCAACTCTTGTTATCACGCGGTCGAAGCCAGGATTGAGTGACGTGATTCGTCAGTTGCCCTGTATCAGAGAAGGGGGCAGGTTGCAGATAGCACGCAGTAGGCAACAATGCCGGTGTTGTCCCGACCGGGAAATCTAAACCCCGAGTTAACACTCGCGTTTATAATTTAAATAAATTAACTTTATCCAAGCTACAAACTGCCTGGGCTGAAATTTCATACTGGTTAGTCTGGAGGTGAATTGTTTGCGGATGCTACGCTGAGAATGGCCCAAAAGAAATATATCAACGAATGCCGAAGTTGACGAGTGGAGGCCTAAATATATATATGGGAAATGAGAGCAAATTTAAACATTTTGCATCGACAAACAGATTCCGCTCTTGACATCCGGGACACCCACACCGCCCATGACGTCATGCTGGCGCAACAACGGCCCCGAAGAGGACGGCAGCACACGCTCGCTCACATAACTTGGTGAACAAGATCACTACAACACTTACACATCACATCATCATTCACAACCAAGGACGGTCAAGGAAGAGGTTGTGTTTCGCGTGAATGTTGCATCACGGGGAACACCTTGGGAGGCAAGAATTGAGGCAGTTGCCACGTTACCACGAGCAACGCTTACGTTAGAGAAGGATTGTGAAGCTTGCCTGCCCGCAGAATATAGACTGGGAGGTCAAGAGGTGGATAATATTTTTGAGCAAGTCATACGATATCCCTCTGACGTCACATAAGTCCATGGGCCGTGGGTTCCATCATGATATTCGTCAGACAATCCTTGTATATATATATATATATATATATATATATATATATATATATATATATATAACCCATATACCAATAACTATATACAGTCGATAGCCACATCAGCTGGCAACATGTCAACGGTCTTATCAATTTTTTATACATTATTCATTCTTTTCTGACATCTTCCATCGTTGAGAATCAAACGATCTTTCAAGTGACCTATAATTTATCGTGAAATGAGTAAAAGAAAAAAGTGCTTGAAAATCCACTTGTATAACTCTTTTGGAAGCGTAGACCAACTGTCGCTGTAACCAGGACTTAACTGTACTCTGAACGAGCCATATGCTTGTAACGAGGTAGTTGGCTACTTTGCTAAATCACAAATTCCTTTAGCAAAGTTCTTACATAAGTCTTTATCAATCACAAACGTTTGGAAAAGAATAAGATATTATTTGACACGTCTGACTTTACATTTATTTGCTGTACTGAAGCGAAATATCTGCAAATACAGGCATTGTAAACTAAGATGAGGTGTTTCTATGTAAATATATCAAGTATAACATTATTATCATCTACAACACTTTTTCTGTAAACACTACAACCGAAACAATGACTCAGTTACGTAATGTGGCCGTTATAACTGCCAAACGAATCCAGAATTTTCCTCTCCATTTATATGAACGGACTGAGACGTCACAGCTGACGACATATAACTAATAAACACAAGACGAATCGAAATGATTTTGTGTTCATTAAGAAAACATCAAACGAGGAGCGTTTACGTTTAAAAGGAATCAATTACCGAACGAGTCTCGAGCCTGTGCGCTTCTTCCTACCGCGGGTAGAGTACCGTCAATATACACCGTCAAAATGGCCTAACTGGACTTAATGATACACTAATAGAGTATGGAAGGAGGCTAGGAGCGTGTAATTACCTATCTGTTACTGTACGGAGGAAGAGAGAGAGGTTTGCACTCGTGGGAGTTCCGTCTCTAGAACACTCTCTTTTATCGTACAATCTTTTTAGGTATATGTGCGCTGCCAATATTTACCACATCCTCGTTCGGCTGATTCCATTCATCCACGACGCTTATATAATTTTTTCATATGTACCTCACATCTGTTTTCCATGCCACGGCCAGCAGGTTGTTCCCTACCTGCATCTATCGAAGAAGTGTTCACAGTCTGACATCAATCTGATTCAAAAACTTAACAAGGTCTGTTATTAGCTTATCCCTCATTCTCCTCTCTTCCATGGTGGGCAAACTTAAGGCTTCTATGGCCTTTCCCTATAAATCAGCTCCCTTTATTTTGGTACCTTCAATGTTGCACTCCTCTGGACCTTCTCTATTAGCTCTTTGTGCTTTTTGTGTTGCGGTGACCAAACTCGTGAAGCATATGCTAATTCTGGCCTTACGTTGGATATGAAAAGCTTTCAGAATATCTTCTTACCCACATACGTATATTAGAGCTATTCTTACATTTTCCCAACAGACAGATGGGTCTCCTTTTGCTGTTCTAACGTAGAACTATTGTCGACGATGCCGTCTCTCAAGTCACTCTCACACATAGACTCCTGAAGCTTTCTTTTTTTTCTCTCTAGAAAATAACAATAACGAGGTCTTCTTTCACGGTGTTCCATCCTCATTACTTTACATTTATTAGTAGTGAATTTCAACATTGTATCGCACGAACTTTGGAGTCTTGTTTGGATGCCCTTGGAGCTGATGCAATCCTCTTCGCTTTCTAGTTAATTAGCCCTCATGACCTTTGCCTCATTTGTCCATATTCTGTGGTAAGTCCTTCAAATGCATCAGGAGGAATTATGGCCTCAGAATAGACTCCCTGCGACACTCTGGCACATCATATTATAAAAAATATATCATATAATATGGGAGTATAATATTGCCAGACCCGCAGGATTCAAAGTGTAAGTATAATGAATTATCTTTTTCCTTATATATATTAATCTTTATCTTTTCATACGTTCTTAAATTTACTTAACTATTCCCGTTTTCGTTAATAAATTTTGAAAAAGAATCGAAGCTAGGAACATCCTACACTAGGCACCAATCATAAGCACGGTGGTTTGAGAACCTGTTCAACGGCCTTACCAAAGCTCTCATTGCCCTCCCGAAGTTGCTACAATTCATTAAAACTTTACACAGAAATACTGAGTTCAGAGGGAACCACCACCTCCTCCGATATCTCGTGCTCCTCTGCAATCTTTTCCTTCCTCTTCCCTGTGCCATACGTCGGATAAGCTTTCTGTAGACCGTCTTCGCATCCTCTCCAAAAATATGAGATTCACTAGACACTCCTACATTTACTATTTGTATTTTACGGGGAGAGAGTTTTACATTCGTGTTGCCCCGTCTCACACACACACACACACACACACACATA
>JAYMFT010275377.1:0-10566 GCA_038088735.1 Panulirus argus
ATGTGGAAAGGGAGCTGTGGTTTCAGTGCATTACATATGACAGCTAGAGACTGAGTGTGAGCGAATGTGGCCGTTTCATCTGTCTCATGGCGCTACCTCGCTGGCGCAGGGGGTGGCAATGCTAATTCCCGTGGGGCAGAGTGGCATCAGGAGTGGATGGGGTGAGGAAATGTGTATATGCATGTGTATGTGTATATATGTTGATATATGTTTATATTGTCCTGTGCATATATGTGCATGTATGTATATATGTGTGTATGTGGGGGGATGGGTCTTTCTTCGTCAGTTTCCTGGTGCTACCTCGCTGATGCAGGAGACAGCGATCAAGTATGATAAATAAATTAATAAATATATTTTTCTTATTGTACATGATCGTTGTTTCTCGCAGCAGTAAGGTAGTGCCAAGGAAATTCTTGAAGAATTCAGATTAGCAGTACTTTCTTCGTTAAAAACTTTCCCATCAACTGAGTTATTATCACACCTTCCTAGAGGGGAAGAGCATGATCTTAGCATGCCTTGGTGTCAGGAGAGAGATGGTGCAGACTAAGATGATTAATTTCTGGGAAGAATTTACTTACACCAGTGGAGAAGATGGGCAGTCTTCAGTATTATATATCATCAGAAATACATTTTGATATACCAGGGTTATTGTGCAACTCATAGTTGTGCGTTTGAGTCAGTATTTTAAAAGGTGAATATTGAGGTTGTTCGTGTATCATTGAAGTAGAAACCGAAGCTTAAAGATTGGTCTGTCTCATTTTCATCTTTTTTCCAAGCAAAACCAGCCCTCTTAATGATTTTTACACGAGACACATTGCTAGCACTTCACTTGATGTTGTCAGTAGGTTTTAGTTTTCTTTATGAGGTCTTGGTGTGTGCTATTCTACATTGTTGTCTTGAGGAGGTTAACGTTAACCATGTATAATTCCATTTTGATTTTAGACTGATTTATCCTTATGTTTTTATAGTTATTCCAAAACCACCTGACAAATTAGAAGCTAAGGTGATTGGCCCTCATGAGGTGAACCTAACATGGAAGCTGCCATATCCAATTGATGTCTTCACTGGTGATGTTTATCAAGAGGTATCATATAGACTTCGGCAAGATGGAGATCAGTCTGAAGATGTTTCTTGGAATTTGGTAAGCATTAAATGATTCAAACTCCAATTTTGATTACTGTGTGCATTATTGCTTGTTTTTTTATTTGTAAGAGTATGAAATGGCAGCAGTCAACAAGTGACTGGATATTTATGTACTGCAGTAATAGCCCTTATAGTGTGCATTATTGAAATATCCTTCTTATATATGAAATTTTTAATTTCCATGTTAGCAGCAAAAGTGAAATGTGGGAAATCATTGTTTCAAAAGAGTAGGTATGATAATCCAGTTGAATAAGCAGTTGATAAGCAGACCAAAAGTGTACAGCTACCTCCACTTCCAGTCAGGGCAGTCAGCGTTCAGTCCTCTCTTTTCATGAGGTGTGAATCTAGGAAGTATCGATTCGTTACTTCAAAGCTTTCATTTCGAGGTACTTCCAAGTTTTCATTGTCCAGAGCTTTGTTTATCATGTCAAGGTCATAACTAATATCCATGACATCTCACTATATGTGTAGGTAACTTCAGTCTTGATAAACTAACAAGTTATTGTGATGTTGCTCCTTCCCCACTGTGGCATGTAAACCTGAGAGGATCAACTCATGAGTTCAGGCTGTGAGACTGTGCCATTCATTCTCTGACACCATTGATACATTGACTGTTGTATCAGTGTTACCTTGACCCAAGTAGGAAATGATAAAGATTGATAAACAGAAGTGGCTTTTGCTGTAAACTTATTATTAAGGATGTTTCCCATTACTCGATAATGATTTGACTGCCAGAGATGGAATCGCCACGAATGGGGATGGTGGAGAGGTGATAGTGGTAGGAGGCAAAACAATGCTTAAGGTTATAGGAAAGTTAGGCATGATGTGTTGGACCTGCCTCTGTTAATCTTTGCATGATGCAGCGTAATGAAAATGTTTGCAAAAAAAAAAAAAAAAGCATGAAGATAACAGTGTTGAAAATGTATAGGTACCTCCATGCAGGATGTCATTTTTTATAGGATTTTGCTGCTCTCTTCCTATTCGCTACCCTTAACACCACACCAGTTTCTACACTGTGGCTTAATTGTTCAAATGCAATAGATAGAATGGTCATTGTAACAAATTTCTACATGCTGGTCCTATTGAAGATTCACTGTAACATGTAATCATGGTATACATAAAAGGATACTCATTTGATAAACAATCCATAGAAAACCAGAGAATGATAATTTCCTAAATTTTGTTTGTTAAAAATCTTACAGTATGTGTGAATGCACCCTGTAGGAATGAGTGTTCATGTCTGGTTATACATTTCTCCTCGTAGATAATATATTTGATACACAAACTTCATTGGTTTCATGTAATATTGAGCATGTTATGAGGATTTAGTAAGCAAAAAGCCTAGCATAATACAGGATGTTAGGAAAAATGAGACATGGTGAGCTTTTGTATGGAGTATAGCATGAGGGCGATGGGAGTGAGGTTCTGTAACAGTTTTTGTCACTGTAGGATCGATCACACATTAGCTTGGATTCATCATGAGCAATTCATACAGATATCAAGTTTGGTATTAGTCAGTAAAATTATAAGTCTTTAAATTACTTTGACCTTGGTGATGAACTTTAGAATAAAGTACCCATGTATATATACCCAAAGCCGTCATACTCATCCAATCAACTTTATAGATTATGAATGGAAAAATGAGACAGTATCCAATATCTGGCCAGCTGACATGTTGTTGTTCATACCCATTTAACCAGTTTATTAAAGTTGCCTTTACGCAATACTAATTTGCAGTCTGTTATCAATCCTTGCACATCATTAGAATCATCAGGTGAGCTTATACTTGTCAAATTTCTTAACATGCAGAGGCAAGGATTTTCATGCATTAGATATTGCCAAAAGCTAACAAGGACTGCAGGTTATATTTCTACATGAAACAGCAGACAGGATAAAGCAGCTTGTTAATACTTTATCCTAACCAAACTACCACCAAAATATGATATCAGCATTCCCATGATAAAGATTGCTTACTCACCACAGCTTATTAGTGCACCTGTATGTGCTGACCCCACCCCTTCTAACATCACAGCATTTCACTATGCATACTGCCACCCTATAGCAAACACCATACTTTTGTTACAGGCTGTAAACTGTGAAGCATTTCATGGAACAAAATGGTTAAGTAACTATTCAAATGCATCCTGTACTCACTACACAGGTCATAAGAGCCACCCCTTGTGACAAACCCAGCAAGTTTAAAGGTCACCCTAGAGTTGGTGGCATTTAATTCTGTGGATGGATGGAAGGATATGGCCTATGAGTGTATGTGTGCCTTTGTGCTTTTTAAGTTAGTGTATGTGTGCCTTTGTGCTTTTTAAGTTAACATCACTTGCAGCATTTTTGCTTAGTCCTACTTATTTCTATATTTTCTTCATAAAATGTTGTGTTGTATGTAGGTGTCAGTTATTAGCATAAAATGTTGTGTTGTATGTAGTTGTCAGTTATTAGTGTACTCCTCTGTCACCCCTCTCCACTCTTCCTTCCTTATCTTATTACCTTATCACCCTCCTTACACCCTGCTCCCCTCACTCCAGGTCATTAATGAAAGTTCAAAGTGGTGAGTCGATACTCCCTGGGTTCACACTTAACAGAAAGAGAGGAGTGTCATTGCTGACTGTCCTGGTTGGAAAGAGAGGTGGCTGTACATATTCTGCATCTTTCAACATCCTTGGTTTATCTGCTTTTTTCTTATTCTTTTAGTCCTTCATAACATCATTTTGCCTGTGAGCAGGAGAACTGAGAGAGACCTGTTTCCTGTGGATAAAACATAAGCATTACCCACAATTGGCTTCTTAAAGCAAGATCACTTAGCATCATTTGGTCTTTGCCTTGTTGCCATCGTCACTTTATGACTTCAGAGTCATATGCTAAACATATGAACAGCTTTAGTTAGTTCATATCCATTTTACTTCAGTTTGGAGATGTCTTATGGCTGATGTCATCATCCCTTCAATCTACAATGATAGATAGATTTTCATTTTGTAATTTTAGGTTCTCCATTTCTGGGGTTTGATTTGCTTAGTTAGGTTTTGCCAAGTTGCACTCCTCTAGCTGTCTTTTCTTTCTGCCTCACCCACATATGGACTACTAGCATTCTGTCTACAAACATACAGTCTCTCCTTGCCATACATAACACTTGACACTTGATGCACAGCTCATTCTTCATAATTGTAGCTTTTCCTGTGGTGAGCTCTATGTGCTAGTCCTACTGTTTGACAAAATGGTAGGAACAGTACATATAGGTAGTACATAAGAACATCTGGGCAGGAGCATTAGTTAGAAGTAGTAGGTAGGAAAATTAGGCAGGATTATTAGGTAATAGCAGTCAGTAGGAAGATTAGGTAGGAGCCTCTGCAAACACTGAGCTAGAATTGCCCTCTGCTTGTGGCCTGTTAAGGATGAGGCACTAAAGGCTAAGAAGCAGCTCAGGATTTCACTGGTTATGGAGACTATTGCTGTGGCCACCTCCTTAAGGTTGTTCCAGTTGGGAATAGGCATTAGAGTAATACATAGAGAAGTCCTGTGTGTAGATTCAACACCATCAGTATTGTTTACTATGGAGACATTTTCCTCATGCTTTTCTTTTTTCTAATTTTTCATTTTGTATATCTAGGTTTGAGTGTTTGATTTTTCTTCATTGCGTTTTAGCTCAGTGAGTTATAATGCTGACTTGGGAGATGAGTCAGTTATTGCTTATGAATGACATGGCAAATGATACATGGCACTGGTGGCAGATTAGAGTGGAAACTACAGAAGCTGGTTTCTGAGTTTGGGAGAATGTGAAAGAAAAAAGTTGAGAGAAAATGTCAGTTAAAGCAAGGTAATAAGTTTAGCATTAGAGAGAAATAAGTTGATTGGGGGTGTAAATTTGAATGGAGAGAACTTGGAAGAAGTGAAGTTTTTAGATACCTGAGAGTGGACATGGCAGTGAATAAAATCATGGGAACTGAAAGGAATCATAGGATTGCTGAAGTGGTGAAGGACCTGGGTGCATTGAGAAATGTGTAGATAGAGAGGTCAGAATTTGGGAGGGTAAAGATTGGTAAGTGTGAAGGTATAATAGTTCCTAATGTTATATGGATGTGAGGCTCTTGATAAGAATTTATGGAGGAGTGTGAATGCATTAGATATTAAATCTTGAGAACAGTATGTGGTGTGTAGGGGGAAGGGGTTGATTGAATAAGAAATGAAAGGATAAGAGAAAGCTGTGGTAATAAGAATAGAATGGTTGAGAGAGCTGAAGAGGATGTGTTAAAATGGTTTGGACATAGAGAGAGAATGAGTGAAGGAGACAAAAAAGGGGAGATGGAATTGGAGATTGAAAGATTGGGTGTAAAAGGTTTTGAGTGTGTGGGGTAAAGGGAATTGGAGAAATGTAGTATATAAGGGATGACATGCTGTCAGTGGACTGAACTAGGGCATATGAAGTGGTCAAGGGAAACCAAGGAGATCTGCAGGGACTGGTTGCAAATGGAGTTCTGTGGTTTCAGTGCATTACTAATTACATCTAGAGAGTGGATGTGAGCAAATAGGGTCATTTCTCTGTCTGTAACTGGTGCTCTCATCAACCTGGGAAACAGTAAATATGTGTTAAAAAAATCTTTCAAACTTTCTCAGTTTCTTCATTTAGTCCTATGGTGGTTTTTCATCATTGTGTATTTCCTCATATTATATACTTTCTTGTGTGCTGTTAGTTCATTTCTCTTTTTAAAAGAGTAGTTCTTTATCTCAGTCATGTTGTGTGTTTCCTCAGTTGCTCTGTTCCCATTTCTGCTTGAACTCTCCTGATTTGGTTCTCTAATAAAATTAATTCCACTGGTCTGTGGGTTTCCGTAGTAATCATAATCTGAGCAGCATTTGTTCAAGTTTTCATTCCAACTTGTTCTGTTTTGATTTTATGATATGCTTAGTGTTCCTACCGATGATGATGGAGGGGATGTTATGAAAAATATTGCCATGGAATATCCGAAAGGTACCATTGACATTGATCCAGCAATGGAAGGTGAGACTGAAAATACTGCTGTGGGAAATGACACTACTGGAGTGTACAGGAAGTCACAATAGACAATGACTCAGATATGGAAAGAGAGGAAGAGAATGCTGTGGAAAATGAAATAGGGAATGGAGGCCAGGAAGCCATCACAAGTTAGAGCTGTGGAAAGTGAAATGGGAATTGGATGGAAAGAGTAAAACATTGAAGCACAAAATTACTTAAAGTCTAAAGTTTATAGATGCATTGCAAAGGAAAATTGCATGTTTGGTAAAACTGGTGCATTACATTAGGGAAAACCTAACTCTCAACATGCCACATAGTGTTTAAACTTGTTCAAGAAAGGCAAATGCCACTTTAGGGAGAGATGCAGATTTTACCTGCCAGAGATGTGCAAATCATTGGCAGAAAAAAGGTTGTGCCTAAACCAGTTCTGCCAAGATCACCATATGCCAGGGACAGAGAGTCGTATACTTCGAGATGATATCAATACACATCACACTTGCCATTGCGGTTAACAAAATGGAGATGAAAAAAATTTTTTAGACTCTGACACAGGATCAGATGGAGATGGTAAGAACTACCAAAGGAAATGACAAGCTACAGAATGACCTGAAAACACTACCAGGCTCAACATAGCGGTGCTTATTATCCCCCAATCAGAGACAAGATGTGTATTGTCCTTCATATTTATATACCAACGTATAGGAACTTGAATCACTCATAGTAAGAAAATTCCCTTTAGAAATGTCTTACTGAATGAGCCATATATAGTACTTGTAGCCATAAGAGAAATGCACATTAAAGATCTTATTAATGGTATGATAAGTAGGTAGTTGTTGGTAGGCAGCCCATCAAACTGGGGGAGTATATTACCTGTACTGCCCACCTGGAGAATGGGAGGGTTAGTGACTGTTTTGTAGTGAGCCAGCACATTAGTGGTTGTCATGTTGCACTCCTTTGACCCAAATAGCTGTCTTTTCTTTCTTCCTCACCCACAGGTGGACAGCTGGCATTCTATCCACAAACACAGTCTCTCCTTGGTACACATAACACTGGACAGCACTTAACTCACACAGCTCATTCTTTGCAAGTCTAGATTTTCCTGTGGTGAGTTCTCTATGTAAGCCCTGCCTTTTAGCAAAATGGGAGGAGCTTTTTGTCAAGTTTGAAACCAATATCTGGTCATTGCACTAATGTGTAAGCCTCCATACATAAAGCCACAAGAATTAACAAAGCAGATAAGAAATATAAAAATCTACCTTGATCTCCTTGGAAGCCAAGTACCAAATACAATCTAAAGTATGGACTTTAACCTACCACTTATTGAAGGGAAATGAGTAGTTATCATTGCAGCCAATAATCCTGCTAGAAGCAGCTCAGATGAACAGATTCAGAAAAGAGAACTGTTTAGACCTTGTGAGAAGTTCTTTCTCAGTTAGCCCAGTAGATAAATAATGGAACCATCCAGAAGCAGTATCACACTAGATGTGTACTTTACGAATAATATAGACCTAATGTGTGACATTGCCATCTTAAACACCCTGTACCCTGACCACTACCTAACTAAAGTAAAAACAAGAATGGTTACAAATCATCAGGGTGCAGTGCAAAGTTATTGGATAAGATGGAAAGATGTAGTGAATGAGATGTGTTCAGTACAATAGGAAACCTTGTTGAGTACCAGAACACCAGAGGAGTGTGTTACATGCCAGGCTACAAAACTACTCAAAACAGCAAAAAAAGTGCATTAGGTCAAAAAACCACAGCTCACCCAGCAAAGAAAAGAAAAACCTGTAAAGTGGACTAATGAGCATAGACCATAAACTCAGAATGTTATATAAGACCCACGAAAAAGAAGAAGGAACCATCACTGAAACAGAAAAAATTCTTTTATTATTCATATAGAAAATACAATTCAAGGATTACCAACTAAGAGCAGAAGAGGACCCATACAAGGATGGGTGCTAGGAGGTAAGTGCGCTACTTATAAAGCACTCTGAATCATTATTCAGTGAGTTAAGAAAATCACCTTGACTCTCTCAATGCACATATAAAGTGGCATTTTTTTTTCTGTTCAGTTTGGTTGTAGCCTTATGCAGTATCATCAACTGTGAATTTGAATGTCCATGCTCAAGACAATGGATACCATTATACCAAGTGTAGCATAGGGTTTAAAATTTTTGCATTACTTTTTGTCTGTCAGGCAGGTGTTGTGACAGCTGGGAGCTATTTTTTTTGTTATTCGTTTTTGTAGCCAAGCAGCCATGTATCTTACAAACACAAGTGCTGGTTACAAACCCTCCCAAACACTTGCTGCATTCTATAAGAAATACATTGTTCTCTATTTATACCATATATATTATTACATGATTAATAGATACCCTGATGTAGGGAAGAAAGAATTCTACCTCCATATTCCCCACGTGTTGTAGATGGCAGTTAAAAGGGGCAGGAGAGGGGGGAGCTGGAAACCATCCCCATCTTGTATTTCAATTTCTGAAAGAGGAAACAGAAGGAACCAGGTAGGGAGTGCTCATTCTCCTCAAAGGCTCAGATTAGGGTGTCTGAATAGGTGTGGATGTAACCAAAATGAGAAGAGAGAGGGACAGGTAATATGTTTGATGAAAGAAACCTGAATGTTCTATCTCAAAGTGAAATGAAGCTCAAGGGTAAAAGGAAAGAATGGTTTGGAAATGTCTTTGGAGTAAAGTCAGGGGTTGATGAGAGGTCAAGAGCTGAGGAAGGAGAAGGACTACTCCTGAAGCAGGAGTTGTGGGAGTGTGTAATAAATTGTAAGGAAGTATATTCTAGATTGATGTGGGTAAAACTGAAAATGGACGGTGAGAGATGTGTGATTATTGGTGCTTATGCACCTGTCCATGAGAAGAAAGATCATGAGAGGCAAGGGTTTTGGCAGCAGCTGAGTGAGTGTGTCATCAGTTTTGGTGCATGAGACCGGGTGTTAGTGATGGGTGATTTAAATGCAAGGGTGAGAAATGTGGCATTTGAGGATATAATTGATGCACATGGAGTATTCAGTGTTCTGAATGGAAATGGTGAAGAGCTTGTGGAGTTGTATGCTGAAGTAAGACTGGTGATTGGGAATACTTGGTTTAAAAAGAGAGATATACACAAGTATACATATGTGAATAGGAGAGATGTTCAACGAACATTACTAGATTATGTATTGATTGATAGACGTGTAAAAGAGAGACTTGATCGATGTAAATGTGCCGAGAGGAGCATCGGGTGGGATGTCTGAACACTATCTTGTAGAGTCAAAGGTGAAGATTTGTGCTGGTTTTTGAAGAGGAAACGATGTCAAGGAGAAGAGTCGCGAAAGTAAGTGAGCTTGGAAAGGAGACTTATATGAAGAAGTCCTTGGAGAGTTTGAGAATAGAATGGCAAAAGGTGAGAGCGAATGAATAGAGGGGAGTGGGTGACGAATGGGATGTATTTAGGGAAGCAGTGATGGAATGTGCAGAGTTGCATGTAGCATGAGAAAGATGGGAGATGGGCAGATTAGAAAGAATAGTGAGTGGTGGGATGAAGAAATAAAGTTGCTAGTGAAAGAGAAAAGAGAAGCATTTGGGTGGTACTTAAAAGGAAGGAGTGAAAATGACTGATTCGTATAAAAGAAAGCAGCAGGAGGTCAAGCGTAAGGTGCAGGGCAAATGAGAGTTTGGGTGAGAGAGTATCATAAACTTTAGGGAGAATAAAATGATGTTTTGGAAGGAGGTAAACACTGTGCAAAAGACCAGAGAACAAATGGGGGCATTGGTGAAGGGGGTAAGGTGGAAGTGATAACAGGCAGTGATGGAGTGAGTATTTTGAAGGATTGTTAAATGTGTTTGTAATAGAGTGGCAGAAGTAGAGTGTTTTGGTTGGGATGGCATGTGAAGAGATAGAGTTATGGAGAGTGGTTGGTGAAGAGAAAAGAGGTGGTCAAAGCCTTGCGGAAGATGAAATCTGGCAAGGCAGTGGGAGTGGTTGGTACTGCAGTTGAATTTATTAAGAAAGGGGTAACTGTGTTGTTGATTGGCTGGTAAGAATATTCACTGTATGTATGGATCATGGTGAAGTGCCTGAGGATTGACGGAATGCGTGTATAGTGCCATTGTATAAAGACAAAGGGGATAAAGGTGAGTGTTCAAACTACAGAGGCATAAGTTTGTTGAGTATTTTTAGAAAACTGTATGGGAGGGTATTGATTGAGAGGGTGGGCATGTACAAAGGATCAGATTGGGAAGGAGTAAAGTGACTTCAGAAGTGGTAGAGAATGTATGGATCAAGTGTTTGTTTTGAGGAATGTGTGTGAGAAATATTTAGAGAAACAGATAGATTGGTATATGGCATTTATGGATCTGGAGAAGGCATATGATAGGGTTGATAGAGATGCTTTGTGGAAGGTCTTAAGAATATATGGT
>JAYMFT010275388.1:0-10566 GCA_038088735.1 Panulirus argus
ATATGATCATAACATGTAAATTTCACACGTATATCAGTGTAAACAATTTTACTGCTGCGCGCCCGACAATCGAACCGAGGCTTTAGGCCATTCGGGCAAGGGACCTGGAGATGCATTGGGCTCGGTGCGAATCTCGTGATGATACCATCTCCACATGAAATTATTGTATGTATGTAATTCGTGAGGGGAATCGGTTCTCTTTCCACTGGAATTATGATAACATTTCCTCTTCTAGTGATATGCCTAACCTGTCATTGGTAAAAAAAAAAGAAAGAAAGCTTACACTCGATTCTGTCGTTTTTCTCTTAGCTACTTAGGACGACTAGAACATTCCTTCATCTCGTTATTCATCTCTAGCAATCCATTACACTTGTTCTGCCTTTTTGTAGAGTCCTGAAAGTATTCCTCTCCTTGGACACAAGAACGTCACATAGCATGGACAGCAACATAGTGTTTTGTAGTAGTGTGGCTCGGAATTTGCCCTTATGCTTGATCAGGTCTTCCACCTTTGCCTCGGCACAAAAACTATTAATATAGCTTTGAAGCACGGAAAGTTACAGCCCAGTTCAGGGAATGGTAACCATGCTAATTCTTCTAGCGATCGTCTTATTGATATGACATCTTTATGATTAAATTAATTGAATCTGAATATGATTTAATTCCTTTCTACTTCATCTAAAATCTTGTGTTTCTTGTAATGTTGTTTTAATGCATGTTTGTTCGATGTGTTCACGTGCAAATCCTTCTCCTTGGCACAGTTCAGCGGGCATCGACGGAGGTGGACGTGGCCATCACGGCCAAGATCAGGGTGTTCGAGGACATAGACCGGACGGTGGAGTACGCCAAGATGCTGGAGCAGGCTGGGGCCTCCATGTTGACGGTGCACGGCCGCACCAGGGACCAGAGGGGACCGCTCACCGGCCTCGCCTCCTGGCCACACATCAAGGCTGTCAAGTAGGTTCCGCCTCCCACACTTTACTTAATGGCTGTACCTTATTACTGACAGACTTGGCGATAAGTGAGAAAATAAAGTATTCCTAGCAAGGGTGGTATTCTGGGCTTTATTTGTAGTGGGTTGGGTTAACCACACTTTCACAGTTACAACACTTTTACACTGTCCCGTATTGTGAAACTACTGGCAAAGACTATGTTCAGCAGTTTCACTGAATCGTAGAGTATGAGATCCACATTGTTGTAGTGTTTCATACTTTCATTATTTTATTGTCATCCAATAGGCTGTCATATATTCATAGTTGTTACATACTGCAGTTTGCTATATACACAGTGCCACATCTTTTCCATATTTGACCACACCTGCATACTGTTATCATATTTTACGGTTAGTGTCACATTTAGCATTGTATCCTAATGTCATATCTACAGTGTTTGGGGCAGTGTGTGCCACATTTGTAACCCGTTACGTGTCACACCAGCCTTTGTGACGTCGGAAGTCACACCAGCACCATTGCTGTGTCCCGCATGCTGACTGTCATGGTGTGTATCTGCTCTCTCACCTGGTGTGCCACACCTACTGTCTCATAGCGTACCATACCTAGACTATATAACTGTCATTGGTACACTTATGGATCCCAACTAGACCCGCATGGTTATCAAAACAGAATCGTCGAGCCTGCTTCTCCAGAGGTGGGGAAAAGGAGCATTTGATTAGTTCAGCAAAGATCTTAAATGATCTTTTTTATGCGAAGCATGGATCTTTTGACCATAGAGGTGAAAAGCAGAGTTTGATATACATTAATGAGGACATTCCGTCGAATCAGAAGGATAACTTGGAGACTGTATAAATGAAGAGGTTAGAAGAAATATCGGAATGAAAAGTACCTCTTATTTCATCTAGAATGGTTTGTCCATGTCAGAAGAATGGAAGCAGATAAATACCCCGCATATTGTTGCCTGAAGCAGCTTGAGGGAAGACTAGTTGAGCGACCCAGCAGCGAATGGATTGAAAAAATTAAAGATATTCAGACAGCAAGAGGAAGATCCCCAAAAAGGATGAAAGATGATTAAACCTTCAGTGACAGACGAAGGTGGAAACTTTCATTGCTAAGGAGTAGCTGGAAATCTTCTGTTCGGTGTAGGTGGAAACCTTCATTGGTAGGTGTAGGTGGAAACCTTCCAGTGGTAGGTGTCAGTGGAAAATTTTCATTGGTAGATGTTGGTGGAAACCTTCAGTGGTAGTTGTTGGTTGAAACCTTCAGTGGTATGTGTCGGTGGAAACCTTCACTGGTAGGCGTAGGTGGAAAGCTTTCTGCACGGACACGTTTAAACCCAGTGGGTGAATGGTGGCGATTCTAAACAGTGCTTTGCGTCCACTACTGAAGCGCAATATTGGTTGATTTGCCGAATAGTCGGCATCAGTGGGTCAAACGCTATTTTGCCACTCCTCATTTTCGACGTTTAACTTCACTTATGCCACCTTTGGGTTAGGTTGAGGTTGGCTATGGCTGAGGGGCGGAACCTTCCGGCTGGTGGTTAGGTAAGATTGATCGATTTGACTGTTTTAACACAAGACTTTGCCTAGACTTCAGGATTGGCCACAGGTGGACTTCATGGAAATGAAATTGATCCTTCGGCTCATTTGAACTGATTTTTTCTGTGAATCCCGATATTTGAAGAAAAAGTTCCTGAATCCTGTAATAAGTACAAATTAAGAACAGTGAACTAGTACGTGCCGATTAGTCAACAAAATAACCATTACGGAGCGTAGATGGGCTGTGTAACTGCCCCTTATAACCTAGGTTAGCATCAACTGAGCGTACATCATTTTCCCTGCTACCAGTAATACACACACACACACACACACACCGGACAACAAGCGAGCAAAAGTACCAGCCATGCTTTGAGGCGGCACCTGTACGTATAGAGAGGACGACCATCCCGTACAGTACAGATAGGGAGTTGGAAATGGGGGATCACATTGTCACGTGCATCTTCTGTTCTCTTGAATAAATTCAGTTTATATTATGAGGATACTGTACCCTTAATAGGCAATTAGGGAAGACTCAGATGGCGATTAATCTTGATTCCGTTTGATTAATGTAGACGGGAAAAGGAATATACAGTAGAGCAAATTCATGTGAATGTCACATAAAATACCAATTTAAGCCTGGCTGATGGAGGTAATGTCTTACACACCGAATACTGAGATACAGACTTTCCCCAAGTATTCATCCGTCGTGTGTTATACCTTAGATTGAGAAATAAGTAACCGTGAATTATACACGTAACTTGAAACCTTACTTATTAGAGTCACTGCAGTAAGAAATATAGATGAGGATACAAAAGACTTCACGTATTGTCCATGGGGTCACAGCGCCAAATCGGGGAACTATCATCATCTGGCGGACGACCCACCTGATTTAAGGTCATCTGGGTTAAGCCCTTAGTTCATAATGGAAAGGACTTGGCAAGAAACAGGTACATTCCAAGGATGTGAAAAATTATCAGAGTGAAAGTGCTGTAAAGAATTTCGTGGAAGAAAGCATTAGCCTCTCATTATACTGTACATACAGTGCGTGGAGGTGGGGACTTGGGCACTTCCAGGTCCTAGCAAGAAACCTCCACGACCCTCGACCGATGCCCATCTTCTCATTCTCTCGAGTAGTCGCCAACAAGTAAGCTTCGCCAACAAATTAAGGAGCAAGACCTCTCAGTACAAAGGATATTTCATGGAAACTCTCTGGTTCACTGTTGTACACAAGACTGCAGAATTTGATTTACAAAGAGAGGTTTATTAAGGCACATTGAAGATAAAAGAACACTGTATTGTTAAGTGAAGCACTCGATACGTTTACAGTTAGTTACAGAACAAATGACATAAAATGCGTCAGTACATCACAAAAGATGTACTGACACTGTGATTAGATCATTACATCAAGGATTAGGGTGTAGATCATCTTACAAAGAACATCTCCATCGAATTATTTTTTTTATATATGTTTAGAGCTCGCATATCATCCACACAAATAAAACACCAAAGACTATATTTTTTAGCTTGCCTTTGTTCATGGGCGTACACTGATACTGAAATGCAGTATCAGTAACACAGGTGATGTGAATCATTCATTCACTCAAAGAGTAAGGAAGGCCACTGAGAGGAACACTAGACTCCACGTTGGCCTTGACACGGGGGCCGTTGTTATCCTCTCATTTTTTTTCAGGTATTTCTCCCTTTGATATATTTCTGCTAATGATGTTCCCAAGGATTCGATCTATCCCCCCCCACTGCCTTACTCCTCCTTATCAACGACCTTTCTTGAGCAACTGGTAACTGTTTCAATTTTTTTGTTATTTCAACTTGCTCGAGTAACTTCTTTTCTTCTTTAAATCCCTGTTATGGTAGGCTTTCCGCTTGGAGACGTAACCCAGTTAGCTTTGATCCTATTGAAACTTCCTGGCTTCCTATTTCTCCTTTCTAAAACTCCGCCACTTTCTATTCAATACTCGGCAAGCCACTGTTTCATTAATGCAGTGTAGTCATATGCTGATCTAGGGTAGGCCGTTTGAGGTCAGTTTCTCTTCCTATACCTGTCTGCTGATTGTCTGGTTGTGTGGGATTTAGGCCCATCAGATGCCAGTCATTGTTTAGACGGTACATTAGGGTAGTTTTCCTGTAGGTGTGTGTTAAGACGGTACTTATAACTCGCAAGTGTTTGGAACAATGTTCTTATTTTCTTTTTGCATTCGAGGGTAATGAAGTAATGAGCCTTCCCGAGGAAGTCAAAATGGGTGTCAATTCTTATCAAATATAAAACAGAAGACTTTCTCACTACATTTCCTATAACGCACGCTGGACTGGACCACGTTGCACGGTTTTCGTTTGAGTACGATGGTTGAGGAAGCAGCTCCAGGCCAGCTGATCAGTGACTCCCTGCTCCAACATATTTTGGCACTTGGCTCAAGTTGTCCGAACGGGGATACACCATTCCTTGGGTGGCATGTGAACAGGCTTTTCCAATGTCGTCCTGATGAGTAAATCCCTTGATGGACCAGACTTCTCCTCCTCTTTCTCAGCTCCAGAGCAATAAGGTTAGGTAAGTTAGAAGACTTGTCGCATATGAAAAACTCATCATAGGTGCCATTAATCATGCCCAATGAGAATTTGCCGTCAAAAACTTACATTTTGGATAATTAGTCATGTAATTAGCTAATTAATGTAAAGGTAAATGACCCGTGTTGAAATGCAAAATGGTTTAAAAAGTTTTTTTCTAGAAATTCTTATTCAGCATTAGAAATAACATATCAAATGAGATTTTTATGGAAGTCTGAAGAAGTATAAATTTCATTAAAATCCGACGAAAATGTTAGAAATATATCAATTTTTTTCATGATTTTTTTAACTGATTCTTTTGAAAAACTCATCATAAGTGCTGTTCAGCATGCTGAATGAGAACTTGCTGTCTAAAATTTACGTTTCGGTTAATTAGTCATGTAATAGCTAATTAATGTGAACATAATTAACCTGTGTTAATTTGCAAAATAGTAAGAAGATTAATTTTTTCATTAAAATCTCTTATTCAGCACAATAAATAACATTTATAATGAGATTTTCATGCAGATCTGAAGAAGTTGAAAGTTTCATGAAAATTCGACGAAAATATTTTGTCAAAAAATCCGGATTTTTTCATGATTTTTTTAACCTAGAATTTGCTGAAAATATCATCATAGGTGCTATTAAGCATGCTGAATAAAAAATTGATGTCTAAAACTTACAATTCGGATCATTAGACATGTAATTAGCTAATTAATATTAAGGTAATTAACCCGTGTTAATTTGCAAAATAGTTTGAAAAGAAATTTTTTTAACTAGAAATTTTTGTTCAGCATAATAAATAACATGCAATGAGATTTCCATGGAAATCTGAAGAAGGTAAGAATTTCATCAAAATTCGACGAAAATGTTGGACAAATATCGGATTTTTTTTCATGATCTTTTGAACATCTTGGATTTTGTTGAAAAAATCGTGATAGGTACTGTTGAGCATGATGAGTGAGAATTTGATGCCTAAAACTTATATTTCGGATAGTTAGACGTAATTAGCCAGTTAATGTGAAGGTGATTAACCCAAGTGTTAATATGCAAAATTGTTTGAAAAGGATTTTTTTTTCACTAGAAATTCTTATTCAGCATAAGAAATAACATATATAATGAGATCTTCATGGAAATCTGAAGAAGTTGAAAATTTAATGAAAATCCGACGATAATGTCAGAAAAATATCGGATTTTTTTCGTGATTTTTTTAACATCTTGGATTTTGTTGAAAAACTCAGGTGCTGTTCAGTATGCTGAATGAGAATTTGCTGTCTATAACTTACATTTCGGAAGATTCGTCATAAAAGTTAGCTAATTAATGTGAATGTAATTAACCCGCGTTAAAATGCAAAATAGTTTAAAAAGGATTTTCTTTTCACTAGAAATTCTTATTCAGCAGTAGAAATAACATTTAATGAGATTTTCATGCAAATCTGGAGAAGTTAAAAATTTCGTTAAAATTCGACGAAAATGTTAGAAAAATACCGGATTTTTTCACGATTTTTTGAACATCTTGGATTTTTTTGAAAAACTCATCATGGGTGCTGTTCAGCATGCTGAATGAGAATTTGTTCTCTAAAACTTATATTTCGGTCAATTAGTCAAGTAATTCGCTAGTTATTGTGAAGGTAATCAACAACAGTGTTACTATGCAAAATAATTTGAAAAGGAATTTTTTCACTAGAATTTCTCAGCATAAGAAATAACATATAATGAGATTTTGTTCGAAATCTGTAGTTAAAGATTTCATGAAAATCCAACGAAAATATCAGAAAATATCAGATGTTTTTCATGATTTTTTGAAAATCTTGGAATTTGTTGAAAAATTCATGGTAGGTACTGTTAAGCATACTGAATGAGAATTTGTTGTTTGATTCTTACATTTCGGATAATTAGATATGTAATTAGTTAATTGATGAGAAGGTAATTAACCCGTGTTAATATGCAAAATAGGTTGAAAAGGAATTTTTCCACTAAAAATTTTTGTTCGGCATAAGAAATAACATATGTATATAATTAGATAATTAGATTTTCATGGAAATCTGAAGAATTTAAAAATTTCATTAAAATCTGACGAAAATGTTAGAATATAGGATCTTTTTCATGATTTTTTTGAGCATCTTGGATTTTGGTGAAAAACTCCTGGTAGGTACTCTTAAGCATGTTGAACGAGAATTTGCTGTCTAAAACTTACATTTCGGATAATTATTCATGTAATTAGCTAATTATTATAAAGTTAATTAACCCAAGTGTTAATATGCAAAATAGTAAGCAGATAAAATTTTTTCACAAGAAATTCTTATTCAGCATGAGAAATAACATATCAAATGAGATTTTTATGGAAATCTGAAGAAGTTTAAAATTTTCATTAAAATCCGACGAAATGTCAGAAAAATATCGGATTTCTTGATTTTTTCATCATCATTGAATTTGCTGAAATACTCCTCATAGGTGCTGTTCAGCATGCTGAATCAGAATTTGCTGTGTAAACTTACATTTCGATTAATTAGTCATGTAACAAGCTAATTATTGTTAAGTTAACCCAAGTGTTAATTTGCAAAATAGTAAGAAAAGGAATTTTTACTAGAATTTTTTTTCTGCATGAGAAATAACCTATATAATGATAATTTCATTCAGATCTGAAGATGTTTAAAATTCCATGAAAATCCGACGAAAATGTCAGATAAATAATGATTTTTTCATGATTTTTTTTAACATCTTGGATTTTGATGAAAGCTTCATCATAGGTGCTGTTCAGCATGGTGAATGAGGATTTACTGTCTAAAACATATTTCGGTTAATTAGTCATGTAATTAGCTAATTAATGTGAACGTAATTAACCCGTGTTAACCTTTAATCTGCAAAATTGTAAGAAAATTAATTTTTTTAACTATAAATTCTTTTTCAGCCCAAGAAATAACATTATGTAATGGGAATTACATGCATATCTGAAGAATTTATAAATTTCATTAAAATTCAACGAAAATGTCAGAAAAATATCGGATATTTTCATGATATTTTGAACACCTTGGAATATGCTGAAAACCTCATCATAGGTGCTGTTCAGCATGCTGAATGAGAATTTGATGTCTAAAACTTGCATTTCGGATAATTAGACATGTAATTAACTACTTAATATGAAGGTAATTAACCCATGTTGATATACAATATTGTTTAAAAAGAAATTTTTTCACTAGAAATTCTTATTCAGCTTAAGAAGTAGCATACATAATGAGATTTTCAATCAAATCTGAAGCAGTTTAAAATTTTATGAAAATCTGTCGAAAATACCAAAAAAATATCGGATTTTTTTTATGATTTTTTTGAACTTCTTGGATTTTGTTGAATAAGTCATGATGGGTAGTGTTAAGCATGCTGAATGAGAATTTGCTGTCTAAAATTTGCATTTCCTTTAACTAGTCATGTAATTAGCTAATTAGTGAACGTATTAACCCAAGTGTTAATCAGCAGAATAGTAAGAAAAGGAATTTTTCACTGGAAATTCATATTCAGCACAAGAAATAACATATATAATGAGATTTTCATGCAAATCTGAAGAAATTAAAAATTTCATTAAAATTCGACGAAAATGTCAAAAATAATGGATTTTTTTCATGATTTCTTTTCATGATTTTTACCCCCTCACCTCCTACTATATATATTGACCCTTGAATATACACTGATGGGATCAGTTAACGCGTCTGGAAACACAAATTAGAGGTTTCATGCGCACTAATCTCACAGCCTCTCCAGTCGTGCGTCTCAGCACAACTGGCTGCCAGTGGGAATTCCCTCCATACAAAATAACATCCTACACTCTTGAATTAGTCAGTAGGATGTCTAGCAAAGCAAACATCGTTGTCCAAAGTACACAGGCAACAGTAGGCCTGTGACTAGGGACTTAGAGCTTTCGACTAGATTACCAGCAAAGACAACTAAATACAATTTTTAATTTGATAACTCTCGGGCTGGAAATGATTTTATGTTCTTGAATGACTATCTTGTTTTGGCGTTCCTGACTTTAGCAATCATCTTTCTTCATTATTTACTTGCCCATATGAGAGAAGTGCTACCCGCTATCAGTGTGACACCTTTTAACTTTTAGTCTAGTGTTTCTGTTTACTGGATCCCTTTCGACTTCTAATACTTTATCTACAAGATTTTTGGATATCTTTAGTATTTTTATTGTCACCAATGATAATCTGCCTTTGTAGAGAGATTCATTTCTTATGCATCGATCCTTCCTCATGTGACATGTTTCTTAGGTAATCTGCGAAACAGAAATGTACCACATACTCAAGATGTGGTCCTCACGAGGTGCAGGTCATTATGATGTTTGATGTTTTGTAATTAGAAATTCTTAGCTATCCTAACACTTTACTTTTAAATGGTAGCCATACTTTCTTGAGATTTCAGATCTTTACTGATAATGACTCTAATGATCTTTTTCTTCTCAAACCACTACCAACACCTTTCCAATATATTCAGTATCCTAATTTCGTATTGTATTGGTAAAATGTATGACTAAACATATTTTGTTAAGTTTGTTTCATTTTTTACTTTTTTTACGATGTACGCGTTGTTGAAATCATTTTGGGGACTTGTAATCATTCTCGGATAATATCTTACGGTCTTTTTTTTTGTATCGTCAGCAAGTTCAGATAAATCTGTTTGTCAGACATAATTCTAGAGGTACTGCCTCAGTGCAAAAGCCTTTTGGCACGCTACTAGTTACCCTAACTAATTGGGACGTTGAAAATAATTAGCTTTCTGGCAGTAATGGCAGTAAGTCCTTCTTTTATCCATTAGCACCAAAGGATACCATTGCTATAAACATCTGGGAACGTAACGTTTCATATGAAACTTTATTAAAGGTCGTTTTGAGGTCTGATTAGATTACATCAAATGCTGATTTTGTATTAAAGTCGCTTTGTATTTCAAAATAGCTTCTGTAGGTTAAGATGAGATCTGTTGTAACTCTCATCACTGTCAAGAAATTTGTTTGCATATCCTTAATAGGTTCCAAGAATTTGCACGAGGTGTCGATGTGTGAAGCTAATTAGACGGTAATCTAGCGAACGTTTCCGACAGCTTTTCGTAAATATTTAAGTAATGATTATCAGTTTAGTCCTCCGGCACTTTACCCCCTGATAGCAATTTGCTGAATAGTTTAAACAGCGGAAAAAAGTTTCTCTTTTTGCCGCTGTCAGAACCTGAGATAACGGGACACTTGGGCCAGTTGACTATTTCAGATTTAAGGATGATTTGTGATCTTCATCTTGGTTTCTTTTAATACCAGCTCATCTTCCTCAGTGTCGGAGGATAAGTTGTGTTTCTGGCACATGTGAGTGAGGTTTCCTTCCCTGAGTGCGTTAAACTGAATTCTTTGTTCATTGATTTTATGTGAGACCTCCAGGTGTTGTGTGTTATAGGCCATATTGTGGACTTTAGCCATTTTTCGGCCAAATATATATATATATATATATCCCTGGGGATAGGGGAGAAAGAATACTTCC
>JAYMFT010275399.1:0-10566 GCA_038088735.1 Panulirus argus
ATATATATATATATATATATATATATATATATATATATATATATATATATATATATATATATATATATATGGTGGTTAGAGAAGAGGAAGAAGAGGTTGGACAGGATAAGGGATCGATTGAAATGAAAGAAGACTGAAGTGTGTAATAGGGTCTCTGTCTCTCTCTGTCCGTCCGTCTCTCCGCCTCTCTTTCTCTCGCTTCGGAGGGTGACCGGCGTTGCCCTTCGATGGGGTCAAGTCTATCAAGCTGTTTGTTGGTGCAGGTCAGTGCTTATCTAGTGTTGCGCAACTTGACTGGTCCGGGAGACCTTGACGGAAGCTACCACATCATAGTTTTGACGAAATCCGGAGGTTTAGTTGGCAAGCCGTCGGTGCAGCAGCAGCAGCAGCGAGAGGCATCCCACAGTTTTATTTAGTTCTCCTCAATTTATGGCACGGCTTCCGTGCACATTGGACCCTGTCTCACGCCAAGGTATTCATTCTCTTTACGTATAGTTTAAGCACTAGAACTTCCAGTATTACTCACCTGCATATAATCATCTCTGGCGTCGAGTTTTGAAAAGGGACAGACAGATTTTGAGAGAGTATGTGTTCACAGAATAATCTTTAACAGTAGAAAGTGTCAAAGAGATTTTGTTTCCGTTTGCGGTTGTGGTGGCTAGACGTTGCCTACTTCAGTGACCCACTGGCAAAATTGGTAAAGCCTGAAGCTCAAACAACCAACCCACCGAGTCTCTATAAAGACTGCAGTTGTTAAAACTGTATTTGGCCCAGTGGTACAGAGGCTTCCCTAAACTCCTTTCGGACGTAGAGAAGGCAGACAACAGCAGCCAGCCTAGTAGCCTAGTTTGACGAGGAGGACAAGTACTGCGGGCGGGCGGTGTCTCATCACTTGGCATTGCTTCCCTGGTTGGTGAAAGTTGTCAGTATCCCGTTTGTCCGCTTCACACACACACACACACACGCACTCGACATTCGCTGTTGTGTCCAGTGTTGAGGTCATGCCACATTATTGTACCGAAATGTTTTGGCGTCGTGTCTCGTGTTGATCACCTATCCTGTGTCCACACTGTGCGCTCTCTTGATGGTTTGCTTCTCCACTCCTTGTACAGTTGTTGAAATTCTTCCTTTCTCTGTATCATTTTTTTTTTTTTTTGCAAAGGCTTCTTGAAATATTAGGTTGATTGTTGTTTTCCACTGAACCCACAGCCTACGAGATTACTTTGCTTATTCTGGCTTTGTTAGTTATGTCATAGTTGTATCATACGGGTTGGGAGTTTTACACTCGTGGGGCTCCAGTCTCTTGTACATTCTCTATTATCATACAGACTTTTGGGGCCCATCTCTTGAACATTTTGTATTATAATACAGGCTTTGTGGGCCCATCCCTTGAATATTTTCTAATAACATACAGAGTTTTAAGCTTATGTATGCTGTCCACATAGTGATTACTGTATGTACGTTAGGTGGAGAGAGTTTTGCACTCGTGTTGCCCCGTTTCTTAACCTTGTATGTATGAACCATGTCTTCATTCTTCTGTATGTACACACACACACACCAACTCCAAGGGTAGGACGAACCCCTAGGTTGGGTGTAGGCCGTGATGCCATTCCCAGAATTCCAACCTATGCGGGTCCGACCCAAAGATGACTCGCGGTCAGTAACACTGACCACTACACCACGGAGGCCCGTAATAATGTGTCGGTGTCAGTGTCAGCTCGAACCCCCCACATCTGCCCTACTGGTGGAGACCTCATAACAATGTAGACTGGCTTTTAGCATCGCTAATTGCTGCTCTTGCAGATCCCCTCGTTAGAAAAGTATGCATTGGTCGTCCTATACGGCAAAAAAAGTATCTTCCCAGATGAGTCCGATGAATTTCGATGTGATCAATACGACTCGTGTTATCTCTCGGCATGGTTGGTGGTTAAGCGTGAATGTAAAGACAAACTTCCTAACAGCTATGATCACTATTTTCTTAACAGTTATGGTAGCCCTGCGCTATGATTACTACCAGCGAAATATGAAATCATTAGATCATTTATTATGGCAAATGACAGGATATGTCGCCAGCAATCGATGTATTACAATATCATGAAATCAAGGGCTGCCAGTATGAGGCCATACGAGACGTTTGAATATGTTTCGTTGGTCGCTAAAGAAGGGCCTTTATCCCCAAAGTTCAGTGGAGACTCCGGTATTGAGAACTCCGTCCTGTCGCAGCGAGTGGTGACGACTGAAAATGAGCGATACGTACGAGGTGGTCGACACAATGCGCTTGGGTTTTAACCCATAAGTTTATCGTAGGCATGTGGATGACACAGTCCTTATATTTAGATCACGAAGCGCATCTTTCTAATTTCATGCATTAACTAGATTTTTCAGGCATCCTAACTTTGACCCCAACTCCACAAAGGTGGGAGCCAAAGCTGTCCCTCCCCCTGCCCCCCCTCTCCCCAGAAAAAAAAAAAAGCTATCGACCGACAAGTCTATCATGGTACATTATTGAGATCTTCGAGAGGGTTTTTAAGAGTCAAACCGAGTGAATTTATGGATCTGAACATCCTACGTCACCCACGAGAACGTGGTTTCAGGGCGGAAGGAGAGGGAGGATCTCGGCCTTCTCAGATACTCGGTCTTCCGTAGCAAGATTGTAAAGGCTTCGGAGGACAAACAAAATACTGACGTGATTTGCACAGACTTTGCGAAAGCATTTGGTAAAACCTTGGAGCCGTAGCGTAACACATACCAACAGGGTTAGCGATTGTTAGTGTAGGTGATCAGGTGATTTTCACTAGTCAGGTGACCGTAGATGGTCAGGTGAAATGCAACGTTGAGAGAGAGAGAGAGAGGGAGAGAGAGAGAGAGGGCAGCTGGTCTGGGTCGTTGGCCGCCAGACGTCTGGTCAACGACATACGGGAGGCCGGGGTCGTTGAACCTTCTCGTTGAACCCAAAATAACCTGCCTCTTGGCCGCCATTTCTGCTCACCAGACACGGGGGCAGGATGCCGAGGGTGCCGCCTGCCCCCTAACCAGACACAGGGGCAGGAGGCTGAGGGCACCGCCCTTCACTATACACGGGGTAAGGAGGCCGACGGTGCCGCCTCCTCCTCCTCACCAGGCACAGGGGCAAGTGGCTGAGGGCGCCGCCCCTCGCCAGACACCCACGTCTGCAGGGTCGGTCGGTTCTCCCCCGGTACATTCTTACTCTGGTTTTATGACCTCTTATAGGACGCCACGAGTGTGACGGAGCCACATTTTTACCGAGGCACACACTAATAACCTTCGTTACTAGATACTTAAAACACTGCTTTAAACTACCTGCCATGTAGTCCCTGGATCTAACTACCTGTCAGCAGTCTGGGCTCACCTTCCTGGTACACCCTAGGGCTCAGTGCATTGCTCCTACTTGGGGCTCAGTGCATTGCTCTTACCTGGGGCTCAGTGCATAGCTCCTACCTGGGGCTCAGTGCATAGCTCCTACTTAGGGTTCAGTGCATTGCTGCTAACTTGGGCTCAAGTGCATGGCTCCTACTTAGGGCTCTGTGCATGGCTCCTGCCTGGGGCTCAGCGCATGGCTCCTGCCTGGGGCTCCGTGCAGGGCTCATACCTGGGGCTCAGTGCAGGGCTCATACCTGGGGCTCAGTGCAGGGCTCCTACCTGGAGCTCAGTGCAGGGCTCATACCTGGGGCTCAGTACAGGGCTCCTACCTGGGGCTCAGTGCATGGCTGCCACCTGGGGCTCAGTACATATCTCCTGATCTGACACCCTTGAACGAACAGTGACAGTATATTTCCCTGTGTACACAAGTACCTTTAGTGACACCGACGCTGAAGGCGTGAAGAGAAAGATATGTTGTGTGTTGGATCCTGGCGTCTCAGGCGAGACTGACGCGCCTCCAGCTGGGCTCAGGACGCTACAGATTTAGAAACCCATTTGTTGTGGAGGAGGAAGAACCCGCGAAACCTTTTAGAACCCAGAAGTTCTAGTGACACCATCTACCCCGAGGTTCTCTCCCCTGTCAGCTGGAGTTCATGAGAAGATATAGAATGAAGAATATGGTGACACCATCCCTCCCCAGTGTTGATTTATTTCCGTGTCAGTTGCGACTGTAAAATCTCAAAAGATATATTTTTTTTTAGATCAGTAGGTTCGTCCCGTCTTGGCTCGTGATGTTAGCTCACAATAATATCGTAATCGGGAGAGATTAAGTTCCCTTAATTAATGTCATTACAGGCCTTACCTCGCTTGAGTCGAAGGTGCTTAAAGAAAAAAAAAATCCGGCTATGATGTCTCTCGTAGGAGAGCAGTTGCTTCTGTTTTACACTGCCCTCCAGAGACGTATGATGCCCCTTGTCCATACCCAGTAGTGTGTGGTGTCTGTAATTTCTTTGACTTGGCCAGGATGGAGCATTTGTATCGTATGTCCATGACAGTGCATAGTATTACAGGTAGCTCTGAGGATGAGTTGATTAAGGCCTCTGTTTTTTGTATTTATTAGTATATTCTACGAGTGAAATTTAGATTTTTTTTTGTGATATGTGGAAGGGCTGATGTGACACCGTGGTTGTGTCAGCGTCCGTGCCAGACACGAGGAGAACTAAGAGAGCAAAGTTGTGGTGGACACATTTGCACTGGGGGACACCCGAGGGTCTTGCCGTAGGACCCCAACTTTTGGGGAAATTACTCGAGGGAAAAAAAATTTGCTCCTGAAGGAGTGATGGTTATGACGGAGACAGACACGTTACGTGCCCAATGTGGTGGAGGAAAACACAACATCAGCATTCATGAAAGCGGTCTCGGGAGAACGTCCTTAACGGAGGAATGTTGGAGAGTGTTTGTGGTGGTGGAGATTGTTGACCCCCAGCTCGACGTATGTATGCTCCCTCCACCACCACCACCACCATCACCCACCCACCCTCTTCCTCCCACTTCCCCCCCTCCCCCTGCCTTGGCCGTGATCATAACAAGTGGCAGGAGTGTGGTGGTGGAGCTAGGCCCACCTCAACCCTGGCTGTGCCCACCTCATCCGTGGCTAGGCCTACCTCAACGCTGGCTGGGCACACCTCAACCCTGGCTGAGGACACCTCAACACTGCCTGGGCACACCTCAACCCTGGCTGGGCACACCTCAACCCTTGCTAGGCATACCTCAACCCTGGCTGAGGACACCTCAACACTGCCTGGGTCCACCTCAACCCTGGCTGGGTCCACCTCAACACAGGCTAGGCCCATCTCAACCCTGGCTGGGGCCCACCTCAACTCTGGTGAGGTGCGAGGCTGTGTACAGACGGTGCCTGGAGTAAAGCCACTTCAAGTGTTGGCGGACGGTCCACCACTCCTGACCAGAGAGCATGGGTCACACAGTAAGATGTTTACGAACGTGTATTCAAACTCTTGTCACACTGTGTGATACACACAGCTACGGAGGCGTCTGCCCCGGGTATCGAGAAGCGTTTATGTGTACAATGTAATATGTGGTATTATTATGTCGTGGAGTGTTGCTCAAACCGGATCAGTGATGGGCAATTGCTTGCGGGCAGAGTAGTGAGGACGATCGTGCAGGGTTGTGAGGTGGGGGGAGGGGGGACCTGGCAGCCAGGTAGCAAACTGAGGGTGGGGGCGATATGTATAGGGTGATGGGACAGAGGGTTAAGTTATTAGCAGGGCCAGGCAGTGGAAGCTCCTGCTTATACTGGTGCGGCAGGAGGCCATTGGGGAGGAGGAGGAGGAGGAGGAGGAGGCCCAGGCTCGGCATTATGTAAGAGATGGGCAGCAAGGTAGTTTAGTGGGGTAGAGAGGACCTCGGGTGTGAGGGAGGGACTAAGGCAAGGGTGGAGAGTTAGCTCCACAGGAGAGTGGGGCGAGTTGGTGCCAGGGATAGACGATTCGTGCTCGAGGGACGGAGGAAGATGACCAAAGTGGGGAATGGTAATGTTGGGGTACAGGTAACCTGGGGTGTACTGGGGGTGGTGGAGAGGCGCTGGGGGAGGCGAAGGTAATGTTGGGGTACGGATGACCTAGAGTGTACTAGGCTGGAGTGGAGAGGTGCGGCGGGGGGCGGGACTGGCGAATGTGGTTCTCTGTATATGAGAGGAGTGTAATAACGTTCTGTATCCAGCGTCAGTAATCACCATAGTACAGGCAAAACATGCCCGAGTCAAAAGGGCACCTCCGATGAATTAAATAAAAGTGTGAGGAAGAAAGAGTAGAAATTAATCAGGGCTCCGCCGGTGTCTGTAGACCTGACTCCCAAAGGTAGAGAAGTTTTAACCGAACAAAGACAGACAGAAGGAGGAAGAGAATTGCGAAGCTCTGCTGGTCGAAGGAAGGAGGTGGTGTCATAACTAGGTCGATGGTAGGCATATTATTGACACCAACCTGGGAAGGAGAGAGAGAGAGAGAGAGAGAGAGGGGAGAGGGAAGCCCCCTCCCTCTCAAAGGTAGTCAAGATTGGACAGACTCACAGAGAGAGAGAGAAGGGGACAGGGGAATCAAGCACGTACATTATGACACTTCAGGAACTGGAACATATCACTGGAAAGCTGAACCACGAAGAAAGAGCTGAAGAACTTTTTGCAATACTTGTCAACGTTTGGTTCCAAATAATGTAACGCAATATTTCGTTGTTGATACTATTTAGGGGGACTCACATCATGAACTGGCAACACAATCAGTTTCAGTTTCAATACTTTATTCCTTGACAGAGGAATCGGGATCCTAGTGTTGTCACTAGGTACCCCAGTACAATAATACCAGAAGCATCTGGCAGTTGTCGCGAGCAACACAATCTTAGTTTAATTAACGGTTTCTGAGGTAAATATAATGGCTTTAACCTTCGTGGGAACTCGTATAAAAAAGTTAATGTGGGCATTCAGATATAGATTTTGAATTACAAGTCCTTTAGAAGTGACAGAATACGAAAGAGGCACGTGAGGGAAATCAGCTTTATATATTAAATCTTTCACGACAACCAGTTTGTTAAACTCGTCACATAACGTAATGAGACTCGTAATTATCAGGAATGAAAACTTCAGCTCTGATGGTGCACTTGTATATGAGTCAACCCACGCAAAAGCCACAGGAATTTCGCCAAGGAAAGATGATCTTGTCTTATAATCTTGAAGACCTTAGGAAACTTCACAGTGTACCACAGGGGAAACAATACCCCTAGGCTGCGGACCCTGTAGGAGGCGGTGCAGACGAGAACGTTGGCATAAAAGTTGACCGCTCCGAAGTATGTGGCAACTCGCTCTAAATTCGCAGTTGACAGAAATGAGTAAAAGGTTAATAATACGTTGGCAGTCACGGTCGACATACGTACAGAGTGAGTGTGTAATTGTTGCTCTTAAGAGTTATTTTCAGCTCCTGAAGAAGGTGTTAAAAAAGATTGGCAGCCGGATGTAGGATGTTGTTTGACGTTGACGCCCTTAATGACGACCCCTGGCAATTGATAGGCCTCTAAACCCCGGACAACCAGCCGACCAACTTTGGATTTGATTTCAGTGTCAGTTTTAATACTTTATTCCCTGATAGAGGAATCGGGTTCCTAGTGCTGTCACTAGGTACCCCTGTACAATAATACCACAGGCATCTGGCAAGTGTCGCGAGTACATATAGATATGGGATTTGATTTACTGAACAGATGTAAGACTTGTTGTGAGACTTTTTCACGAATACACGTACCCTGACCACAGCTCACTCGATGCACAGGTAAGTTAAGGTTGAGGAATGGCCTCATCACGCCATAATAGTTTTCACTTTTCAATATTTTATTCCTTGATAGAGGAACCGGGATCCTAGTGCTGTCACTAGGTACCCCTGTGCAATATTACCAGAAGCATCTGGCAAGTGTCCCGAGATGTAATGACTCCAGGAAGTTCACTTTGAACCAGAAACGTACACAGAATAGGGTAATGTGGCTTCGGCTTTAAGGTAGGAATCCTCTCAGTAGCAAAATACGAGATTTCCCACAAGGAAAAAAAAAAAAAGTACCAGATACGTACCAGCGAGACAGAAATGCCCCACAGTTGCAGACCAGACAAAGGCGTCCTTTCTATATAACACACACGCTAGAGTGTGAGACCTTTAAAGACCGCAGCCCAGTTAACAAAGGAAAATAAATCTGTGTCACAGGAAGTGAAAAAGATCGACTCTGTATGAAAAGGAAACAGAAAGAGAAAAAAAGAGCTAATCTCCACTAACGAGGAAAAAGGCCCATTTATGAGAAAAGAATATTACAAAGTTCATCATCAAGAGATAAACGACCCGAGTGACCTGTTCAACAGTGATTTCCTCTTGTGTTGTCACATGGTCACTACACCACCGGGCCTTGTCACAGCTTCCCCGTGTGTTGTGACATAACACCACACCACCGGACCTTGTCACAGCTATCCTGTTGCTTACCGTTCCGGGACTAGTCTAATGGTAGACTCTCTTCATAAATAGCTGGAAACTCCACATTAAGTTAGGACATCAAACAAAATCTCCAGAAAGACTTTGAATCGGATGGTATCTCATAGTCTAAAGCTGATTCACATAATCCTACCACGTAAACCTGACTCCTATTGCTGCATTACATACACCTGACTCGCATAGCACCATTACATAAACCTGAATCACATTGCTCCACTTCATAAATGTGACTCACATAGCTCTTCTTCATGAATGTGACTCACATAGCTACTCTTCATAAAACGGACTCTCATAACGCCACTACGTAAACCTTGATTCACGCACCACCACTTCATAAACCTGACGCACACAGCCGCACCACACAAAACTAAATGGCTTAACCCCATTACATAAAAACTGACCCACATCCCCACCACATAACACTGACTCACACAGCCCCACTGCATAAAGGAGAAAGAACAACTACCAGTCAAACTACCGGTCAGTAACACGAACATGAGACATAATTTGAACTTCTGAGACTTGAGAAACGACATCAGTAGAGTCAATATAATTAACACAATCCGGGGCAACACGGCCTCAGTGCAATCCAACTGTAAAAGCACTAAAGAATAGAAAAAAAAATAACGATGAGACATACATAGTAGAGTTTCCAATATCCTTTGGCAAATGGGAAACAGGTTGTCGAGGAACACAGGTGTAAAAAAAAAAAGATGGGATCTTTCACGTTTCTGGTGAAAACATATGCACATCGCGATGTTGTAAGCCAAGAGATTCTGCTGCTGCTCTCTCTCTCTCTCTCTCTCTCTCTCTCTCTCTCTCTCTCTCTCTCTCTCGGTAGAATCCGATTCCTTATGGAAGTGGACTCAAACCTCTTAACTCTTTCTTGCTCGTTATGATATCTAGCATACGTAAACACGGGCTACACAGCTTCGTTTAAACGTTGCCGGATGATGCCAGATGCATTGCGAAAAGCTCATATGTTCTAGACACAGATGGACTTTTGAGTGATCATCAGTCGTGCCTTTCATCTGCCTCTGTGTGAGAGGAGTATTGGGGCTGTCACGAACATTTTTCCTTCCATTGCTACGACCTAAACAAATATACCTGAGCTTTGGCTCCAGGGGTAATTCCGTCCGAAGACCTTCGCTTCGCCCTGCACAGCGGGGCAACCGTTGCCTCTTCAAGGATGATGCTAGGCTGGTTTTGGCGAACCTCCTCTCCTGGTCTAGGGGAACCGAACTGACTCGTGGGATAACAGTCACCTTTCATGCCCAGTGAAATTTTACAGTTAGACACACACGCGAAGATCGTCCACAGTCCTCAATGAATTCACAGAAGAAACCTCAACTCTTGGATAGGATTGAAATCACACAGACTTTATGCCTCTGAACGTAGACGAAGAAGAGAAGCATTAATTACATTAGGAAAAAATTGACCTAGAATGAATAGGTTCTTCTGTCTACGGTAAAGTTCATTGGAAATGTGTACTATCCCTAAGGAGCTGGAGGAGGAGTTTGTACACTACTCCGTCTCGGCTTTTTCCTTCAGTAATGTTACGTCATCATACGTCACACCATCAGTCAGTCTATTTACTTTTGTTAAAAAAATACCAAATTTTCATAGATTTCCTTTGATTGATAATTTAGGAGAGTTATGTTTTGAGACGATACCACGTCACGAAACTCATTTTGTAATGGGTCATAATGAAAGGCAGGTCTTGCTGCCGCCTAGCCTCAAGCGACTCTTGCGCACATCCTGGAATTTGAATCGTTCGTGGGAAGATGGCTGGTCAGTGTCCAGGCTGCTCGTCCCACTAAGATTGATTAATGTCCGCTCCTGACTCAACTCTGAATGCTGTGAGTTCAACTTTTTTTCCTACATGGAACACACCACACAATCACTACAAGTTATCCTAATATATATATATATATATATATATATATATATATATATAAATTTTTTCATACTTATTCGCCATTTCCCGCAACAGCCAGGTAGCGTTAAGAACAGAGGACTGGGCCTTAGAGGAAAAAATCCTCACTTGGCCCTCTTCTCTGTTCTTTCTTTTGGAAAAGTGAAAACAGGAGGGAAGGATTTCCAGCCACCCGCTCCCTCCCCTTTTAGTCGCCTTTTACGACATGCAGGGAAT
>JAYMFT010275410.1:0-10566 GCA_038088735.1 Panulirus argus
ATATATATATATATATATATATATATATATATATATATATATATATATATATATATATGATACAACAATACCCAGATGAATTTAGTTTTGCAGAAGAGTGAACAATATTTCAAAACACTGCCGTGTGTATATAGCATTATGCAGACATCATGTTCTCTGTGCTGCATTATCATGGGGACACTTGTACATATATCTCGGATATTTTCACCTTTATGGGCCAAATTCACGTGTGTGTGTGTGTATCTCACCTCTTGTATAAAGCTGTCAGAAAGTTTGGTTCGCTGGCGGTAGTGTTCGCTGGCTAGGGGTGGGTCTTCCCCCCTCGGCATGCGCCACCGTCCCGCTCCACTATATCTGTCGCACAGCCGCTCTTTACGACCGTATCTGTTGCTTTTCTCCCTTTCTCTCTCTCTCTCTCTCTCTCTCTCTCTCTCTCTCTCTCTCTCTCTTTCTCTCTCTCTCTGGCGCTGCCCCCCAGGCTGTCTGGGTCCGAGGGATGATGATATGTGGGTCCAGAGTGTATTGTGTGTCGTTCCTTCTGTGGTATTGATGTTTGCCAGTGACACACTCACAGACACACACACACATGAGTGTACAACACCCTATTCTCACAGTACAGATGGGGTAATATGAATAGGTACCTGAACAAAAACCAGTTCCCATTTACATGCTGTAAGTGCTTTAAACTCTGACGTCTGTATGATTAATAATGAATTGTTTTTAAAAACTTTTTGCATTATACTCTGGTGATCTAGAATTATACACAATTTATGCAGTGTAAAAAGAAAGAAAAAAAGGTCTGCCAAAGAGACGAAAATATACGAGAAAAAATAAGTGTGCAAAACTTTACGTAAATTTTTGCAGTGTTGTGGACCAAAGGCTAATTATGGGCACTAAACTTCCCAACTTAAACTTAGGCATCCTTTGAAATTTAAAGGAGATCTGGATGAATTGAGTCCTAAAGACTCTAAAGAAGTTTAGGGAGACTGGGCAGGATATACTCCTACGTTCCTTAAAACTTAAGGAAGACTTGGCAGGATTAAGCCCTGTGTCCTTTAAGTTTTAGGAAATGTCGCTGGAGGTGACTTTTCCAACCTAACCTAACCCCAAGCACACGGAATTTGCTTACAAGTTTCCAGTGAATGTGTAATTACACGAAAGTGCACTTGGGACATAATCGTGTCCCATTTTCCTGTGGCTCACAGTGTAATCTCTGTTCTCCACCTGCGTCTGATCTCCAAGTGGCTTTTAGTGTCATATCTGATCTCCAAGTGGTTCTCACCGTCATCTCTGATCTCCGCCCGCCTCTTCGACTGGTCTCTGATCTCCACCTTGACTCAAAGTCCTTTCCAGCACTCGCCTTGTATATTCATTCATCCATCTTTACGTTCGATATCAACAGATATTTTCCTCATTCAGTGAAGCGTCCGTAAGAAAACGCCTCCCGCAGCTGCTGCAGCGGTAGCAGAAGAGGTAGCTTCCAGTGACTGGTAGTTTCCAGACGACTGGGAGCTTCCAGGATCTCTGAGGATGTTAGCTATTCCTGAGGATCGATGTCGGAAGATGTTTTATGCGGTCGAGTCCTGCCACAGATGTGCACGCCTCTAGTTCTCTCTCTCCCTCTCTCTCCCTCTCTCCCTCTCTCTCTCTCTCTCTCTCTCTCTCTCTCTCTCCCTCTCTCCCTCTCCCCCCACCTGAGTGCATTTGTTTTAACTCCCTGGTCAAGGTGGTAACGAGTCTCCTGCATGGTGTCATGACATTTATAAATGACTAGCGTGACCCCCATGGGTATAATGGAATGACCTTTGACCCGATCTCTTAAACAGGGTCAGGGTAATGGTCAGGCCATCGTGACCTAGGGGATCGTACCGTTATAGTCATGAGGTCAAAGGTCATAATAAAAGTGCTTAACTTTACGAACTACCCCTTTAAGCTAATGGTTGAACTACCCCTTAATCTAATGGTCGAACTACCCCTTAAGCTAATGGTTACTACCCCTTAAGCTAATGGTCGAACTACCCCTTAAGCTAATGGTCGAACTACCCCATAAGCTAATGGTCGAACTACCCCTTAAGCTAATGGTCGAACTAACCCTTAAGCTAATGGTCGAACTACCCCTTAAGCTAATGGTCGAACTACCCCTTAAGCTAATGGTCGAACTATCTCTTAAGCTAATGGTCGAACTACCCCTTAGGCTAATGGTCGAACTACCCATTAAGCTAATGGTCGAACAACCCCATAAGCTAATGGTCGAACTACCCCTTAAACCAATGGTCGAACTATCTCTTTAGCTAATGGTCGAACTACCCCATAAGCTAATCGTCGAACTACCCTTTAAGCTAATGGTTGAGCTACCCCTTAAGCTAATGGACTTATTATACCCCATAACTTTTTTCTTTTCTGGTCGACGAGAACTCAGTTCATCTCAAAACTTTCAAACTCCAACTTTCTCTGACCATCTAGTAATATTTCACCGGGAAAGTTTTTTTTTTCCCCCCTCAGCGAAATGGAAATTATTCCCTTTGAGAAGCACTTGCAGGAGAGACTAGCTTTAAAGTATATCTTTTTCTCCTAAATCGCCTCCCGTACCCTGCATTCCTTCCTGTGTCGACAGAACGTAATCATTTGGAGTCGACAATAGAGAGAATTTGAGGAGGAAGATAATATATACGTATGTCTTTATCACTACACCCGATAAACATTCCTCCAAAATATTTCCTTTTCGTTATCGTCTCTTCATTCGCTTGCCAGGTTATTCATCTTCTGTTCTGATTCAGTCCAGAGCGCTAACTCCCTTCGTGTTTTCTTGACATGCGCATTTTACTCGGTTGTGAAAACTTTACAGTGGAAGGCAGAGAGAGCTCTTGGCAAATTACTAATACATGTGGCTGAGTTATAACATATTATTTTCTTTTTTGTGGGGTTGAGAGTCGTAATAATTATTCACGAAGACTAAACAGCCATAGATTTCCATCGCATATCGTATATTGCACCAAAAGCGGTGCAAAACTATACAATCCAAATTTGTCCTTTATATAATTTTTTTTTTTTGCTATTTTTTTCCCTAATATCCTCATCTTTCCTTGAAATAGTCAACCACCCACCCACCCATCCACCTACATACACACACACACACACACACACAATAGTCTCCATGGTGAGGTTAGGTTAGCGTTACTGACTATGAATCACTGTACACCACCCGGGGGGGAAAGTCGATAAATGGGTACCTGGCTTCGGCTGGTTTAGATAAATAAATGTAAAAAGATAAATAACGGTTTATTGGATAAAGGCAGCCATTTGGCTGAAAAACACAAAGTTGAAATGCTATAAATATTACAGAACTGGGAGGCCATAATATTTGACTAGTCAAGTAATCATACAAGAGATTAATTGTTAGAGTGAGCTGGATATTTCTACACTTTCGATAAGCATAAATGTCAGGTACATTTAGATAACCAGGGGAACAGATATATACAGGGATGTTTTATACCTAATGAGCTCGAATGAACATTAGTGATGAATAGTTAGTGTACCACAAACCCTAACTAATAGGAAACTAAACTGTTCACTCGTGTAGCTATGCAATTGTTCATATAGTTCATGAAGTTCACAATGGTGGGTATAGGACTGTTCTTATATCTATCTGTCTGTACGAGCTCAGACTGGGACAAGTCGATTGCGGTGACGAGCGGCGGTCCGTGGTGGTGGGGCGCCGTGGGAGAGGAGGTCTCTGTGACGGGGGTGTGTGTGTCAGCAAGTTTATTGCCAAACTGCCGTATGAGCTGCCGGTGTTGGTCAGAGATGGTGGACAGGTGTGTGTGTGTGTGAATATATACATAGGAGCAAAGACATAGTATATATATATATATATATATATATATATTATACAAGGTTAAGAAATGGGCCGTCGAGTGTAAAACTCTCTCCCCATAAACACATAAACACACACAATTCGCATGAAAACACACACAAACACTTTCTTCGAACACTTGAGCTGCATCTTTTGCAAATTTCTACTGCAGACAGAAGTGTGCTTTGCTCAGATGATCTTCACTAATGAGCACAGTTATCTCGGTTACTGTACGTAGCGCGTCGCTCATTAGAATGTCATCGCTAATGAGACTAAAGCTTCACCAAATGAGTGCAATGTTTAAGTAACTACTTAACTGCACTTAGTGGAAACCTTTAGGGAGGATTATATCACCATCCAGTCCTGTTATGTACGATCCGGGTCTATTTTTAATTGAACACTGGTTCTGTACTTTATAGATGCCTGTAACTAGCATTATTCTGTAGACTGAGAGAGTGACTATCTATCTATCTATCTATCTATCTATCTATCTATCTATCTTTCGGTGTATATATCCATGTATCTATCTATCTATCTACTCATCTGTCTGTCTATCTATCTACCTATCTATCTATGTGAAGCTGTGTAAATTGGTGTGTTCAATAAAGTCAGCCCTCTATTGTGCTCACTATCTATCCATCTATCCATCTATCCATCTGTCATTATCAACTCCGTTCCCAATGTGCTGGAGTAGACCAGGTACATAAAAACCCCTCCAAAACGATCAAAACCCATCATCTTCCTCCCAAAGTGTGAAGGTGAAAAGGTGAACCCCCACTCCCATAAAAGTGCCACACTCACCTTTCCACTCTCCACACACAGTTTGTTTTTCAATTGGGAGAGGTGAGAGTTCCACACATTTGGACGGACAAGGCAGCACAAGGGATACACTGTTGATCAACCGAATGGATCATTCTGCTGATTAACGATGCAGGTCACTCGACTGATTAACATCGCGTGTCACCCGACTAATCAACGGGTCCAAGTCACTTGAGTGATTTGAAAGGTACGGGGTTTTAATCTTTTGATTAAAAGGGCACAGATCGACCAGCTGATTAACGCTGTAGATCATTCTCTTGATCAGCAGTCCTGGGAGCACAGTGTTGATTAGTAGATGACCCAGTTGAGTAACAGAACAAGTCAATCTGTTGGTAATTTCAATCTGGTCTCTCCGTTGATCAACATTCAGATGACTATTGATTAACGGGAACGAATCACTCGTCTGATTATCGAAACAGGTCAGGTACCTCTCCCTTGTGACTAATCATCCCCGTATCAGTACAAGGGGGGGAAGAGGCGTCTGTTGGAGGGGTCCACTGACACTTGGTGAAGATTTGTGTTGGAGATAGTAAAGACTGTGTTACTGAGAGCGTGGATGGACTGATGAAGTGGAGCTGTTGGGGAGAGATGACTGTACTAATGAATGACTGAATGGGTTGGTGAAAAACTACGTTGTAGAGAGAGAGTGAACAGATTGTTGAAGACCTGAGTAATACGTTTACATTACAGGTGCTGAATAAGTACAGATATTTTGTGACAAGTAAACACTTGTGTTGTGTGCTCGTGAGCTGCATTCTGAGTAATAGAGACAGATTGATGATAATTCTGATAACTTCCACCTTCACAAACTGCTGTTTGAATTCCTCTGTATTCCTCCGTACTCCTTTGTATTCAAAGGTGTTGATAAAGTACAGATATTTCATAATAAGTAAAACATTGTGTTGCATGAGTACAAGCTGCTTCTAGAGACTATATCTTATGGGGAACAGAGGTCTGAGGCTTCAGATATGTCCTGAAGAATAGATATGAAGCCAAGAAAGATATTACTAATAGATTTTTATGCCAATCAGCGGGGAGTTACGACAGAAACATAGGTCCGAAGAGTGTTTGAAATAATGGTAGGAAAACGAAGCATTAGTTGAGAGAAGGTCAGACATCAACAGACAGCAGTGGAAGGGAAGGCACGTCGCCTTTAAAGGATCAGAGTGGTTCCTACCACAATCCTGGCCGGGTGAGATGTGGTGCTGGTGTTTCCTTTCGCCACAGTAAGAGACGGTGGTTACCCCCTTCGATCGCTGAACGAAATCGTAACTTGCGCTCAGAGGCTGGGAGAAAACTCGTCAGTGCCCTGTCTCTCGTTCGTGTAATGTTTACGAGAGTCATCCTCGAGGGGAGAGGTCATCCTCGACGGGTGCTGTGGTCATCCTCCAGTGGTGAGGTCATCCTCGAGGGGTGCCGTGGTCATCCTCGAGTGGTGAGGTCATCCTCGAGGGGTTCGGTCATCCTCGAGAGGTTCGGTCATCCTCGAGTGCTGCGGTCATCCTCGAAGGGTGCTGTGGTCATCCTCGAGTCCTGAGGTCATCCTCGAGGGGTGCTGTGGTCATCCTCGAGTCCTGAAGTCATCCTCGAGGGGTGCTGTGGTCATCCTCGAGTGCTGTGGTCATCCTCGAGGGGTGAGGTCATCCTCGACGGGTGCGGTGGCGTAAGGCTCCCAGGATTTTGAAGGAGGAAGCCGTAAACAAAGTTTGTGTTGTGAGATACCCAAGATGGACGTCCGACTTTTCCTCCACCTTAACTTCTCTCGTCATTTTGCTTCCTTCATAAAACTACTTCCAGTTTCAACCTGTAATTTGTAATCCAGTATCAACTTTGTATTTTGTACCCACCATTGGTCATTTCAACCGACTGGCTCATAGATTTGACCCTAGGCCATTGACGGCTGTATTAACTGTAATCATGAGATTGCTATTTTTGCATTGCATGAGGGGACATATTTTTTTTTTACACTCGTGGTCTCCTATCTCTTGACCTTATTTATGTATCATGTATTAGTATGCATACGTACCTAAATAAATACATGAACTGTAACCATGAGATTCCTCTTTGTGTATCAGGGGAAGTTGGAGATGCGTAAGTACCTAAATAAATACATGAGCTGTAATCTGAGATTCCATTTTGTGTATCACGGGAGTTTAGAAAATTTTCTTTTACCCTCGTGGTCTCGTACGTAGGTACCACGTCTTTTCATTTTGCGTGAGCACTTTAAAAGGACATCCCAGCCATCGACGTGTCCTCATACGCGCCATTTCATGAACTCCCTCTCTCTCTCTCATATCCCCATCCACTGAGATGGGCTTCGAGTCCTCTGGGAGAGTTATCAGAGTTGATGATGTAATTAATTAACCTATGTGCATTCCGGTCACCCGTAGAATCACACACACACACACACACACACACACACACACACATACTTGCTCGCCGTTTCCCCTCGTCAGCGAGGTACCGCCAGGAACAGAGGAAGAAATGGCCTCAGTAATTCATATCTTCCCTCTATCTGTACTGTGTAATGCGCTGTAACCAAAACGCCCTATCCACTAGCCAGTTAGGAAACGCATCATTGCCTCTCAAGGCACGTTGTCTACATGACACATAAGCCTGTATTTTTTTCCCCAAAATGTTGTTATTGTCTCTGCAGACGGTTGTACCGAATCGTAAAACTCTAACTCGTGACTTATTGTTTCCAAAACCCTCCTATCCCTATTTGTTACGATGGATGACGAATATAGATAGATATATATGTGTGTGGTATACAGGGGGTGACGTGCTATTGTTGGACTATCATTGGGTAAACCACACGAAAAGGTCTTTGGGGCAAAGTTTTGTTGCAATTGTATACGAAAACTAGGAGAATAGATGCGAGCGAAGTAGGCCTTTTCTATTCTTTTCTTTTCCTGGCGCTACCTCGCTAACGTAGGAAACTGCGAACAAGCCAGATGTACATATATATATATACACTCCCACATTACATACATTCACACATACCCTAACACCATTAACGTACTCTATATAAACATAAGGTTTACATAATGGCTCTTTGTTTGCGTGTGCGTTATATTCATCCGATGTAAATAATGTAAAGAAATTGTGCATGTTCATTTGGATGACCGAGTGCTGGCCACGATAACCGAATAAATAGATTTTTCTCTATCGTGTAAAAATGTTCCCAGTGTAAACTGAACTGTGTATGTGGTGGCCAGAACAGGTTTTCAACACATATATTATTTTTTTCTGTTGGCTGTCATCGAATACGCAAAATTCAGGTCAACATTTTGGTCCACATAAAGTTTCAGATTCACGAGAGTTCGGCATATCATGTGTTTGTTGTGATTTAACCCATGGCAGAGGCTGAGTTCTAGCTAGTAAAAAAATACGCTCGCTGGTAGAGAGGCTCGCAGGTAGAGGCAGTCTCTACTAAACACGTTCGTTGGTAGACAAACTAGTTGGTAAATTGGCTTGCTTGTAGAGAGGCTTGCTGTTAGAGACGGTCTCCAGTGTAAACATTCGCTGGTTGACAGTCTTGCTTGTAGACACGTTCGCTAGTAGACAAGCTCGCTGGTGAAAATAATCGCTGGCATTGAGGGTTTCGGCAGTAGACAAGCACCATTAAAAATGTCCAAGAAGCCACTGCACCAGATGAGATTGTTTACCTTTGGTGCCGGGTGTTCCGAAGGGAGGCGAACTGGCACCGGCTTATTTTGGACCGAGTGATTCAAAATCATTTATGGACACTCCTTTGGCTGAGCGAATGCAGAGGTCGAGGAGAGGCAGGCCGATGGATCTCCCGGCGTTGGAGGAAGACCCGGTCCCATTGAAGCCAGGAGCTACTCATAAGGCAGCAGAGTTGAAGCTCCGAAAGGAACTTTATTGAAAAAGAATCGGAGTAACATCTGATGAACGCTTCCTAGACACATACAGAGGTAAACCTCTCTGTACGATCATATCTTCGAGGCGCAGCCAATTATGCAACTGTTTAGGACCTGGAAATCCCGAAGGTCCTAGTAAGCGAGCAGCAGTAGCAAGGAGTTAACTAGAAATTCGGCCCCAGTGATACTCTTCAGCGATGAGGAGGTAACACTTACGATATTGCTGGGGGACGCTTTGTCGACCATCCTACCAGTGTGTTGGAGAAACTACCTCAGGTGCTTGAGGGCAGAGTGTGGCGACTCGGACTAAGGACAGCATCCCCTAGCAACGGGGCGATCCTGAAGGAGACGTGGGAGCGAAGGCAAGACGTTGAGGGTGTTTCTGCCTGCGGGCATAAGCACTTTTCAGAGCCGATAAGGTTGCTACAGGAGGTGTCACTAAAAGGTTCGGGTTGGCTAAGAACTAGGTGGCCAACTGGAACGCGGTGCAGGGTATTGTGCTCCAGCGAGCATCCCAAGTGACCACCCTGCCTGGAACACGGAACTGTGCTCTTAGGCCACGAGCGAAGCTTCAGAGAGAACGAGACTCCATGAAAGAGCAATCCACCGCCTGTTCCACAATGTCCTTCGACCGTCGGCTATGATCGTGCTACGTAGTATTCGCTCACAGCTGTTCTCTAGCTGTCATGTGCAAACGCTCTTGTAAATACTTGGCTTTTATTGACATTGTTCGAGCTGTTAGAATCAATCGATTGTTGCGCTGTTTAAAGCACAGCATCTGCGGTGCATTCGACGGAGAAATAGACTACAGACGAGTAATGTCTTTCTTTTGCTTATGATTTTGGGAACACGAGGAAAGTTTTCACCACTCGTGTCTCAGGTACAAGTAGAGTGTGCATCACCTACCAGCCGACTACGCCCGCAGAGTCTGCAGTCACCTGTGTTTCGACAACACACGTAAAGTCCGCATCACATGTGTCACAAACACGTGTAAAGTCTGAATCAGTTACGAGCCGGGGAACGCAAGTATAGTTCGTTTTAGCAATATGTGTCAAGCGCACACGTAAAACGCAACGTGTATGTATCAAGTCCCCAATGTAAAGTCGGTATCAACTCTCCTGTCGACGACAGATCTTAACGTCAAGTTTGTATCATCATTTTACCAAGTGGTTATGTAAAGCTTATCACAGCTGTGTGTCCACCACACACCCGGGCACAAAGCCAGCCTCACATATATGCCCACCACACATGTAAATACGGAACGAAATAAATGTTTCCACATTTTTTTTTTTCCTTCTTGTTTACCGTGCTTTTATAGCCGGCCAGAAAACTAAACGTTTTAAACTTCAAATAAACACCAGCCAATTGGGACGATTGGCTGTTGAACGGCGATTTACAGCCCTGTTATGACTGTGGGAAACGCCCATCGGCCTTTTTTTTCCTTTTAGAACAATCTTTGGCGATACGTGGTGCCCAGTTGGCCTGGACAGAAGACCGGATTGTGGTACCGATGGACGGAATCTTTTTCCCTTCGCTTCTCGTTTTGCATGATGAGGTAGAATGGACACCAGCAACCCAGCTGATTGCATGCCTGCAATGTAAGTATGCTTTTGATGCATATACGTAATTATGCATGATGTTTAGAGTCGGAAATCTCTGAAAAAAGGAAAAAAAAATGGCCCGTTGGCTGAAATTTGGGGGAAAAAGTTAGGTATGATGCCAGAGTCGGAAACATTTTGATGTAGGGACGTGAGATCAAAGGTCTGGTTTATCAATGCACCAAATGTTTTTTCCGTTAACACAGGGGTGAGGGGGCTCCTGCTTCCTAGCTTTCATAGACGACGAAATCATCTTCAGCTTTCTCCCCTCCGTTGTGGAGGATCTGTTGTCATTCAAAGGTAGAGGGTTGAGTTCTCTCTATTATGACTTCTAACACGTCCGCACGTATATATATATATATATATATATATATATATATATATATATATATATATATATATATATTTCTCT
>JAYMFT010275431.1:0-24130 GCA_038088735.1 Panulirus argus
CCCCCCCCCCCCCCCCCCCCCAACGCCGCCGCCTATTTCCCGTGAAATTGAAGTACCCGGAAAAAATTGGCAACCACGAGCCGCGGAAAATTCGTTACAAACAACAGCAGGAGACGAGCCCGAGTGTCGCGTCCGATGATAAACCTGGCCGCTTTTTGGAAGCCCTTGAAGGAACTTTGGTATTCCGTGTGGAGAAAGGAAGAGAATTTGGCCCCGAGGAGGATGAAATGTTTTTGGCTAAGCTTGAATACATAAGAAGCCTAACCACAGACACTTAGAAAAAAAAAAAAGGAAGAATTATGAAAGAGCCATAAATCATGGAGAGTGGACCTTAATAACCATCAGTTTTTAGAGGAAGGGGGCTTGAAAGTATATAGTCTCTTACGGTCGCCTGAGACTTTACTTAGGTTACCCAAGGAGAACGTTGTTTTTTACATCCCGTGGTGAATGCCCTTCCACACGTCCGAGAGATGGACTCCCTCCCACTCGAGCAGAAAAGGCCAATTGCTTGGAATAGACCTTCCCATTTTCCTCCTCCCTCCAGATGGGTTGGGATGGGAGGTTGGTTACTGGAACGGACGGACTCCTTGCGCTTGTCTTGATGGACATCTGTTTAGTATGGAAGACGAGTTGCGTCCCATGAACGAAGATGGCTCCTTTTTTGTGTTGGCCAAAGGAGGAGGAGGAAGTACCCGGTAAAGCCGAAGGAAATTCTGAGTCTCTCGCAGCTACACCGGGCTGTGTGTGGTTGATAAGGTCGAGCGAGAGTTACGAGGGGCGTCGAGCCCTGGACACCCACCACCCCACCTCCCACGAGTGGATGATAGCTTTATCGTCAGCCAAGTAGGGTGTAGCAGATTCCCTCCTCCCTCTGTATCTGACTGACATGTGTGTGTATGTGGTGAGGTGTGTTAGTGCTTGGTTTGAGTGGAGGTTCAGCCATTGACATGAGGTTGTGTGTCAGGTGGATGATGATGCTGCAGCAAAAGCCAAGAGCCTTCAATAACCAACACGTCAGGTCTGTGCCACACACACACACACACACACACAGCTGGACAGGCGACACTGTACGTAATTTGCGACTGAATAATCAATATGCGAAATGTAGTGTTGTTTGACAGCGTGATGTGGGAACACTACGCTTTTCCGTGATGTACAGAAGAGATAATTGCTTCATCTGAGAATCCCTTCTGCTGCTGCAGTTGTAGACAAGCCAACAGTCGTCTGGATTAAACTTCTATACAGTATATGTGTCTGTATGGTATAGTTTTTTTCTATACTGTCTTTATCACCACAGCTGCCGCAGATGATGCCAATATGAGAGGTAAAACAAAAGAGAATAGTGTCCATTTGAATATTGCCTTACATAAGAAATAAAAAAAAATTATATCTAGAGAGAAATGAGAAATCTGAGACATTCAAAAATCATGAGGGGGGCGGGGGAGGGAGGGACTCCAACCGGAACGAAATATTCAGAAGATATTTGAAGGGAAGAGGAGGAGGAGGAGGAGGAGACACGTGCAATATACATTCATGAGGCAGTCATGACCAGACCGCCTCCAGCAGCCTCGTACACACGCTGAAAACAACGAAGTACTGATTCCCTCTATTCGTTACGGTCCCCTGTCTATACCTGCAAGGCAAATCAGCACTCGTCACCATCAGCAAAGATGACTTTGTAAGTATAAAGTAGACACAGACGTGCTGGTACAGTGTTTACGGGTCAGGGGGCGACACTGGCGGCGACATCTCTTCATCGGTGTTACAACAGATGGGGACCGCTCGGGCGATCTGGCCCTTCTGCAGCTACCGGTCACGGCCTCCTCCCGCTCCGTCAGGCCAATGGCTTAGGACACCTGATCGCTGGTGGAATCTTACGGAGGGGCTTACGGCGCGGAGCTCTGGTCTGACTGGCGCCGATCAGGAATGTCATTAAAGGAAGTGGAAGTCAGTGGAACGTGGGCCTCAGCTCTTGGGCCTGTAGTGCCAGTGACCGGGTCGTCTTGCGCCGCCAGACGCGACACAATACCTTGACTTCCTCTGTCGTCTGTTGTCTCTTTACCGGCATCTGTATGCTTCGTGTCGCTTACGAGACTCGCACAGAACCCCTTGTCTCGTCCCAGAACCGACGCTGATTCCTTGAGGAAGGTATTCGAAGCCTGTTCTATCTGACGTGAGATGTGGCAATATATATCCTGTGTGTGTGTGCCAGTGGGAAGCCAGTCTTATGTTAGGCAGGAGCTCGTCTCGCCCGCTCCCCTGCCTCTGGTGGCAGGTTGTTTTCCCTTCATTTCCTCCCCGAAAACGTCATCTCCCCAGTCTCTGGGTGAAGTAGTGGAGGTCTTGCCTCGTCTCTGGGTGAAGCAGTAGGGACGGGTCTGCGCCCCCTTTGGCCGCCTCCCTCAGCTCGACAGTTGGAGCATCCTTGAGCTGGAGTCATTAGACGTTTCGTCAGTCTCGCTCCCGCCGTCCCTCCTCCTCCTCCTCCTCCTCCTCCTCCTCCCGCTACAGCTGTGGCTCAAGCTCTTCTGCTGCTGTTGTAGTAGCAGCTATCGATACTGTAGTTGTTGAAACTATATTCCTACTCAGTCCTATGGCTACTCCTAGGAGTAGTCACAGGATGGAGTAGGAGTAGAGAGTAAGGAAGAGGTCATAAAGGGAGCCTAAACAGGGGTCATAGAGGGAGGGAGATTACGGATCGAGGGAGCATAGAGTTGGAGAGAGAGCAGAGCGAAAAATTCTTGAAGAATATAGAGTCCTTGACGAAGTATAATGAAAATAAGATCACTGTTTCTGAGAAAATAAATCATTTATATTATCGACAGTCTAGTCATGAGGACCCACCTGACGGAGGAGACGCCGACGGGGCCGGCTTTCAGGAGGGAAAACTCGCCGTCCTTGGCGGAGAAGGTGATGGCGCAGGCCCGGGGAGCCACCCTCACGCAGATGCGGTAGTCCTGGTTGTTGAGGTACTGCTGGCCCTCGTAGTTGTAGCTCTTGATGACGCCCGACGTACCCAGGAAGTACTGGAGGCAGCCGCGGGGCGCTGTCGTTGACGCGAGGAAGGAGAGAGAGAGAGGATGAGACTGTTGTTGTCCAAGACACCAGCTGACGCCTCGGAAACTCACCGCATGTACTTAACCCGCCCAGGAAATACTGTAAGAACTTAAAAAAGGACTTTTTCACGTAGATGGGTTAAACATGCACGTACGGAGCGTAATTCCGTGGAGTTTACAAACATAAGATCGTGTGTGTTGTGGTGTGACCCGTGACCTGTGTATATTTCACCCGTTGGTCCCCAAAACAATGATAGGTAATTATGTACGCAAATCATCTTTCTCCTTACCCAGTAGGGGCTCGGACGGGGAGCACCTGAGTTGGGTGATCCAGAGGCCGTAGCGGTAGAGCCGTCTGCTGGAGGTGGTGGTGGTGACGACGAAGTCCAGCCACCGCACCATTCCCGCTACCTGCGCGTCCGCCAGCTCCACGTAGACTGTACGGAGGAGGGGGGAGACACACAGGTACGGGGGGGTAATAATACAGGGAGAGAGAAAGAGCACACGTCGAGAAACGTTTGAATTTACACAAAAATACAGAGGTACATACAGGAGTGTGTCTTCCCCCGTTTTCCCTAGCCGTCTTCGTAATTTCCCCAATTTTCCTATTTTCTTTCCCTAGTTTACCCATTGTATTCCTCTTTCCCCATTTCATTCCCCCAATTTTTATCCTATTTCCTTCCGCCAGCTATTTCATCTCCCTCGCACACTCACAGTGCTGGTCGGCGTTCCTGCCGCAGAAGGCGCTGACGGCTGGGCTGCGGACGGCGCCCCTGACGTGTAGCCGCTGGTCCCGACACCTCCCCTCCACCGGCAGGAGCATCGCCGAGTCCACGAAGTCCACACGGACCTGCAGCGTCCGGCGTGAGGAGAGGTGGAGGGGAGGGAGTCCCTCGAAAAGGTTAGATTACGGATGATTGGGTGTGATTGGGATGATATCATACGTACGTTAGACTGCGTATGATGGAGTGAAGGAAGAGAGGGCGAGGGGGGGCATATTATACTTGGATGCTATCATACGGATGTGTGGCATATCACGGATGATACAGTGGGGGTTGGGTATGATAGGATGATACGTATACGTTAGATTACGGATGATGGCTTGGGGGAGGGGGAAGGCACTGTGCTAGCATGATGCTCTATGTATGTATGATGATTTCGTATGATTGAGGAGAGGGAGTGGGGCATGATACTCGGATGATACTCAATGTATGTTACATGACGGATAATAGGGAAAGGAACTACGTATACTAGGATATCATATGTATGATTAAGGATTACAGACAGAGTCAGTAGGGAGGGTTGTGCTCTATGGGGATGATAGCATAGGTATGATCATAGTGCGAGAATACGGATGATAGGAAATGATTAGGGACCAGGATGATACAGCATTGGGTCCCTGAATGTCAAAGAGATAAAAAGGAATGATTACTCTAAAATACGGATGATGTATGATCAAGACTGAACAACAGCAGGATGATGATGAGGATTAACGTATGATAAACAATAAATGAATAATAACAAGAGATACAGTAAAAGATGAAATTCACTTTATAAAGCCACAGTGCTTGGTAACACCACACGTACAAAGACGAACCTGAAAACCTCAGCACACATTGAAAAATCAAATAGGGATTTCAAAAAACAAATAGGAATATAAAAAGAACAAATAGGGATTTAAAAAGAAAAATAGGGATATAAAAAGAACAAATGGGGATGTAAAAAGAACAAACAGAGTTATAAAAAGAAAAAATAGGGATTTAAAAAGAAAAATAAGGATAAAAAGAACAAATGAGGATGTAAAACGAGCAAATAGAGTTATAAAAAGAACAAATAGGGATAAAAAAAAACAAATAGGGATTAAAAAAGTAAAATAGGGATATAAAAGAACAAATAGGGATATAAAAGAACAAATAGGGATATAAAAAGAACAAATAGAGTTATAAAAAGAAAAAATTGGGATTTGAAGAGAACAAATAGGAATATAGAAAGAACACGAGTCATTTCGTAAAGTGAAGGAGTTATTGACATGCTTTTGGATGTAACATGCATTTCCGTCTATGACCGTATGAAAAAAGCTAAAGGAATGTGTTAGAAAGAAAGGAAAAGAGTGAAAAAGAATAAGATTTCCGGGTTCTATAGCTTCCACTGTGGTAAACCTCCAGAGAGTCATAGAGACGCCGTCTCCAGGTCTCCCGGGAGAGGCAGGCAGGCCGTCTCTCCTCTACCTCTCCCTTCCTTCCCCCGGCCTCGTTCCCTCGTTACAAGGTCGTTAAGCCCTTTAGTGGTGATGGACGACTGGGACTAATGAGCTGGGGGAAATATTGCCAAAGTTGGTAGTTCATGGGAAGTGTAGGGACGGGATGGGGACGGGTCCTGGGATGGCGTGAGGTCTCCCCTTCTCTCTGGACGGTCTTTCCTTTTCCAGTTTTTACTCGTCTTGCCTTTTTCTCCCACGTCCTCTCTCGCTACTGTGCTTCCCCATTGCCCTCATCCTGACGCTGGAGCAGCCTGATGACACGACAAAGCTCGTTCTAGCTACTGACTGTCTTCTTCTCCTCCTCCTCCTACTCCTCTCTCTTCTCCATCAATTATCTCCTCCTTCTCTATCTCCTCTCCCTCGTCCTCTTCGATGAATCACACATTTACCCTCGGCACGCGATTGCCCTTATATAAAGTCAGGTCAAGGTTCTGTCTGTCTTGCAGGCCTTTAAGACTTGACTTCACCTCAGAGATGATGAGTCGACCAGCTCTTCATTTATTTGTCCTGGGCTTACATGACGTACTGGTCGGGTTTGGTAAGACAGATCAAGAGACGAGTGGACAATATATTCGAGAATAGACGGAAAAGATTGGTGAAGGTGAAATATAAGATGAGGAGAATCTACAGGTCTCCGCCAGTGGAGAATGTGTGGATCAGGGGACACATGGGGGGCTCAGGGGACACATGGAGGGCTCAGGGGACACATGGGGGTGTCAGGGGACACATGGAGGGCTCAGGGGACACATGGGGGTGTCAGGGGACACATGGGGGCTCAGGGGACACATGGGGGTCTCAGGGGACACATGGGGGCTCAGGGGACACATGGGGGTCTCAGGGGACACATGGGAGGGCTCAGGGGACACATGGGTGGCTCAGGGGACACATGGGTGGTTCAGGGGACACATGGGGAGCTCAGGGGACACATGGGTGGCTCAGGGGGCCACATGTAAACAAAATGACAACAGAGGGAGGGACCCACCTGGCAGACGGTGGGATCAGGCACCAGCAGACGGAAGACGCACCTGCCGCCCCCGTGGTCCGGCAGGGGGTAGGAGGGGCTGAGGAAGTTGCTGACCCTGGCACTGCCCACCATGCCACACCGGTACACTGTAAGGGACACGTAAAGTACAGTTGGACCACCACTTAATGCCGCACCGGTACACTTTGAGGTACACCATATTAAAGACATCACAGAAAACCTATCGAGTCTTAGGGTCAATTGAGAGAAACAACAAGCCAGCAAGACTTGCTGGTCCGCAGGCAAATAATTTGCAAGCTCGGAGGGAACGTGTGTGTGAATGTGGGAGATAAATTGACATATATGGAAGTTGAGAGAAGCGAGGGATTACTATGGTCTGTGTAGGCGAGTTGGGTGTACGAAGTTAGTCTCACCTCCTGTATTAGGTTGGGTGACCCCAGCCAGAGCTGGGACGTGCGACGCGGGTGATCGGACTGGTGCCGCCGACGTCGCCGGCCGCCCCTCGTCCCCTGGCTTGTCGGCTCCTGACGACGGCCCTGAGTCCTCGAAGTCCCCGGAAATAACGCCGGCGGGTGTCGCCGGATACCCGGGCGGCCCCCAGCGCCCCGGCTGATGACTCGGATACCGGAGGCCCGGCCCGTGAGAGCTGTTGTGCTGAGGGTACGTGTTACCGGCGGGGGGCTCGCTGGAATCTTCACCGGTTGGCAGTAGGAGGGTACCTGGGTAGGCAGCTGGTGACGCAGGATACCTGGTGGCCTGGATGTTACCCCTTGGTGGGTAGGGCGTCAGCGATGGATCACCGAGCGGAGGTTCCGTCGGTACTGCAGGCCTTGCGGTACTCCAAGTTGGCCGCCCAAGTGTATTGCTCCAGGGATGAGCTCCTCCTGGATATAGCGGACTATTGCTACCTGGAACACGGCCTCCGTTAACGGCAGAAGGAGGATTTACTGAGTAAGACGGTCGTGTGCCACCAGCAGGCACTTTAGTAGGTGCTAACACCAGGTCCTCTGATGAGTCTGACCCGACGAGTGAAGGCCGTATGTTGGAGGGCCTCATTGAGCCGCTGCCAGGGAAGCTGGCGGCTCCGCCTGGCTTTAGATATGGCCGCAGGACATCGTAAATATTGACTGGTCCAGGTCTACGACTTGGGGCCAGCGTCGTGGGGGTGGGTACAGCAGAAGGTGACCGATTCATGGAGAATGGCAAGTGTGGAGGCCAAGACGGCCCTCCAGATGAAGGCAGAGGCACAGTTACCACAGGCGTTGGGAAGGGATGTTCAGTAGCCCGTTCGACGGGTACCTGGGTAGGCTCTGACATGGTGTTGGTGATCAGAAGTGGTGTCGGTGTCAGATGCGCCCCGGTGGCCGACGCCAGCGATGGTGCGGTGGGGACGAGTGGCGCGGCTTCAGTTGCCGACAGGGATAAACTCGCAATCGAGAGCTGGTTTTTCATGCTAGTGACGGGGTTCTGGTTACCTGTTACATCACCATCAACGACACTCGCAGTTTCCGTGCTGGTGTTCGTCTGAAGAGTAGAAGACCCAGACGGAGCTAGGTGTTGAGGGTCGGGCTCCATAAACGGGATCAGGAGGTCTTGCATTTCTTCCACGTCCCGAAGGGGATCGACCTCCTCTTCCCCTGACCAACCATATCTTTGTCTGAGTGTGTCAAGAGCCTCAGCCAGGAGACGCAGGGCCGCCGCGCTCACCTCCTCAGGCCTGGCTGACCCCGACCCCAAGGCCGTCTCTGTTCGATCTTTCATTCCTAGCCCTTCCGTCACCTTCTGCATCTGATCCACGACGTACGACACAACGGCCGCGTCCCCACCGCCTGGGGTCGCGATGCCTTCTTGCATGCCGAGCCCCGGAACCGTGGGAGGTTGGTTGATGTGCATCAGTCCCAAGACTTGGTCTGGTGGCTCGGTGGAGGACGATGGAGCGTCGCTGATGAATGACGAGGGTCTCCCTACTACAGGAGTTGTGTGCAAGTGTAATGTCGATCTTCCAGTTACTGGCCTTTGGCCTCGTCGAGATGCCTGCTGGTAGCCGGTTGATCCGGGGGACATGGTGGAATAGCCTTTTGTTCCGCCGTATTTCACCTTAGTCGAAAATTTGTGCATGGTGACCCCTGGTACACGACTGGTCTCGGGATCACTGGTTGTGCTGTTCATCATCATGAAGACTAGCTTCTGCAGCTTCAGGACTTGCGTTGCTAAGTTACCGAGGTCTTCCGTCGCCGTCGAGGCGCCCCCGCCGCTCTGCAGCACCGGCGGGTAGGCTGCTGGGTCTGTGGACGTGGCTGGGCCGAGGGGCGTCGCGCTCCACCTCACGTGACCCTCATTTGCGGCCTCGTTACCTCCCTCGTCCTGCGGGTGAGAGAGTGACCCATGTGGTCCCTCGCCCTTTGGATGATAGACGGAATACGTCGGAGTCGCCGTGACTACGGTCTGCTTGAGTTCGCTGACAGACGCCGGCTGGATCAGGTACGACTCGCCAGCTCGCAGCCCAACTGGGGCCTCCTCCCGGGACCCTCCCAGGTCGTCAGCATCCTCCGCTGACGAGGGAGAGTGTGGCATCTGCTCAAGATCTGGAGACCTTGCTGGAGCATCCTCATGTGGGGCTGTCGAGCTCTGAAAGATAGCAGGTCGTGCCAGAGGGCGGACAGAGGTAACGCGTGTGTTCGGTACTCCTGAGGTGTAAAGCTCAGTCCGCTGGGAGCTGACGCCGGCCTGACCCACCCCAGGACGGTAGAGGCCCGTGGTCCAGGCGGGTGTGATCCAGTAGCCGCCGCTCAGACCCGTGGGAATCTCATCACTCGTCAGGTGCTGCGACTGCTGGAGGAGAGGCGGCGCCCTTGTGGGCTGACTGGCGAAGGGGTCCTCGGATGCCACGAGTGCCGTTGTCGTCATCGTCACTGTCGCAGTTTCTGTAGCAGTGACTGCAGACGCTACGGTGGGGGCGACAGGGTGCCTCGCGGGGAAGTGATCCGTCTGGCGAAACGCATCAGCCTGAAACTGGGTCGCAGACGTCATGTCGGAGGCGTCGTGCGACACATAGACCGGGCCTGGAGCACGGATGATAGCACCGCCACGCTCGTCGGTCCAGACTGGCCAGGCCAAGAGTCCAGGCCTCTCAGTTGGTCTTCGGGTCGAAAAGAACGAGGTGGGTTCCGTCTGCCGCCAGGGGAGGGCAGCACTAGTGGACCACCGAAAAGGAAGGGACACAGACGGCTGGGATACCGAGGACTGCAAACCGTCATCCTCTTCCTCAAAGTCTCTGGTGTTGTTCCGGGCCGAAAGGAAGGACAGGACGTGACCGAGGCTCAGGTCTCCTTGAGTCGCCCTCACGAGCTGCTGCAAGACCACTCGAAGTTGATTGTTCCGGCTCATGAGGGACTGGTGAAACGTTGGGTGTGAGGAGGACAAACCGTCCAGGAAGTTCATCTCCGAGACTAAACTGTTTATGGAACTCTCTATGGAGTCCATGGCGATCTCGGGAGTTTCTATCGATGTCGTTGGTGTCGGGGTAGTTGACGTATGGTCCAGCGTACCACTAGACCACTCGGGGTAAGGGCCATACGGAGCTGAGGTGGACGATGGTGTTACTGAGGTATTGACTTTGGTTGCGAGGTACTCCTGGAGCTGTTGCTTGCTCCATCCCTCCGTCAAGTGTGCTGGGATGGCTGTGGTCGAGGGCAAGGGTAGAACGGGCTCTTGTGATGACAGATTTAAGGCGATGTGGTTGAGACCGTCGACTTGTGGCGTCGTGATGGGTGCAGCGAGGTACACTGCTGCCAGTGTGTCGTCCTTACTCCCATCCTCTCTTAAAGATGGATCAGATTTACTGTGATACAGACCTGAGGACGACGGTGCGGTGTGCGAGGTCACAGGTCTGTTGGCTGCGACTGGTGAACTCGTTATCAGCGGGACACGAAGCCCCTCAGTCGTCCAAGGGACGCCGGCAGGGTAGTGCGTCAGAGTAAATCCTACATTCCCAGCTTCCTGGAGTTCTTCCCTCCCAGGGTTCCCCTCGGGCTGGCTGACCCAGGTGGACCACAAAGGCTTGATGGCCACGCTAGTCGTCCCAGAGGTCTGCGTCGCACTTGGTCTCCGGCGCCTGATGGTCGAGACAGCGGAGGTCGTAAGCACGTAGTGGTGTGGGTGGTAGCCAACTGCCGCAGTCTGGACGTCGAGTCGAGGTGTGTCTGGAGAATGAACGCTCACGGAGACCTCTTGAGGAATTATTCCCAAGTAGTTAGCGTGAGCATCCGACGGAGGTTTGTAAGTGGTGGCGCGTGAAGGTAAGATGTTCACATACAGATCTGGGTGAATCTCTGGAACGTAACTTGAAGGATAACTTGTCGGGCTGGAGGGCCCCTCCTGTGGCCACGTTAAAACAGGAGTGCCATTCGGGGGGAAAGGAATATGGACTCCACTTTCCCGCGTCTTCATCTTGGAACCCACGTCTTGCGGAAACGTCCCGCCGGAGCTTACCGTGGGATTCGCACCGGCTGTTTCTAAGGTGTCGAGGAGCACCACCACCGTCCCCTGTGGCAGAGACTGGTGGTTCACGAGGCCGGGGCCTACCCGCGTGTGCTCTGGTGTGCTGGCGTAGGTGGTTGTGCCTGCGGCGCTCAGGGACGAGAGGAGGAGGTCAGCACAGTATCCTGACAGTGTCGGGTGCGCCGTCACCCACGTGTTGATCGGGCGAACGTCCACCCCCTGAATGTCGGGTGTTCTTGGTAGATGCGTAGATGCTGATGGTCTGGTGTTGACACTGCCATACACAGAATAAGCCCCCGAGTCAGAATCTGGGTAACTAGGGCGAGTCGATGTGGTGATCCTGTTGATGTACGAAGGAGACTTGGTGCCGTGGACCTCAGAGTTGTGACTTCCGGATGGTCTTTGGCTTAGATTTTCGGGACCTGGCATCGAACCCATGCTCTCAAGGTTGCCTGCGCCGCCCGAGGAGACCCGGATGATGATGGGAGTGGGGTGAAGACCAGCGCCGCCGGCTCCTCCCTGGGGTCGACTGGAGCCAAGGCTGGTGGGTGACGTTAGCCAGGGCGTCGTGTGGACTGACGCTGGCGTCTTGTGGACCATGACCTCCGCCTCCTCCAAATCCTTCGTCAGGGTGACGGCTACGGGGTTGTCGTATACAGACGGCCGGGTCTTAAGGTGTGTATGCTGGGACTCCATGGAGAGGAAGTCGTGGTCGTCTGGCAGCCAGGTGACGGTGTGTGTGATTGTCGTGATGGATGGGGTCGTGTGGGGATGTGGTTGGAAGGCGACGACCTTCTGAGAGCTCACATTTGTGGGTTGGTTCGGTTGCATTGGCTTCACCCTCACGATGTTGATCAGGTAATTCAGAATCTCGACGTCCGATGTGTTTCGCGGGAGGACGTCCAGAGCGGCGGTCATGAGGAGGGACTGCAGCTCCTGCACCTGGGAGCCGACGGGGGTGGGCGGCGCATATGATGATCCGCCGGCAGAGCTGAGGTTCGACGACGTCGCCAGAGGATCTCCCGAAGGCGGAGATGTACCAGCAGACTGGAAGGTGCTCATGTACGGTACAGACGGACTGAAACTCGAGGACGAATTCAGGGGCCAAGGCCAGGGGCTGGAGTGTGCTGGAGGACTGGTTTCGCTGGGAGTGTCGTTGGGATCCTGAAGAAGAGGTCCTCTGGTTGTGATTGTGCCGCTGGCCGTAAAGTCTGGATGCCAGAGGGGAGCAGCAACGCCACTGACCGTCTGGTGTTCTTGGGGCTTGGCTGAGGACGTGGGCGTCTGGGCTAACGATGGTGAGGACGCGGCAAGACTGTTCCCTGAGTTCGCGATGGACTCCCGCGAGTGTGAGGTGTTGAATGTCGTGACGTGTGGGTCTGCTGGCGGCGGCGGCTTCAGAGGACCGTCATACCAGACCTCAGGCGACCACGAGTGAATGAGGTTCCACTGTGTGGCTTGTGTTGGTGCTGGAGTCGTGGCTGGTGGTTCTGAGGTCGTGGCTGGTGGTGCTGGGGTCGTGGCTGGATGTATGAGGCCGCTAAGGTCAGCGCTACCCTCTTTGATGGATGACACTTGTGGAGCGAGAGCCGACGATGCCACGTCTGATAGTCTGTTACTCGTGTCTTGTTTCTGGTCCGGAATCCAGCTGCTGAAGGAAGGTTCCCGTTGGTCGTGACTGTAATGTGTAGCGGTACTGTTCTCTCCTGACGGAGTGGTACGTGTCGTCTTGTGTCCTGCGGGCGTAGGGATGGCCTTGGTAAAGAACGACGCCGGTGTGGTGAAGGTGGTTGAGGTTGGAGCCCCCGCGGTAGTCTCTACTGCCGGTGGCCTCCTGTCGAAGGCAGGCGGGGCGTCCAGCAGGAGGTTAATGACACTAGCCAGATAGTCGTCCAGCCCAGGAGGTCGTGGAGGAGGACGTCGACGCTTGTCCTGAGCTGTGATAGAAGGCCGGACGAGAGGTCGTCGAGTCGAGGGCATGAAGTAGAGGGGATCGTCGTGCTTGCTGGCGTCTGCGCTGAATGTCACCAGGTACTCCATCGTGCTTGGGGTTGTGTCGTTGTTGACCACCAGCTGGGAGGGTCTTGTGGTCGCATCGTACGGGGACGGAGAGTGATCGTATTGTGTTAAAGATGAGTCGCTTCCCGTCGTGGATGTCGTCGCTTTGAAGTGACCAGGAAACGGCCGTCGTGTAGCAGCAGAAGTGGGCAGAGCCGGAGCGTTCACGGGATCTGGCGACTGTGTCTTGCTGATAGGCGAAGCTGCCGTCGTGTGAGGCTGCACCTGAGAACCTGAGAGAGACGGCGAGGCCGAAGCTTCAGACATAGATTCGCTGCTGACTTGGTCTTGTGTCGTCGATGGCCCAGTGGCTGCTGGACCGATGGTGAGAGGGTAAGCGGGGCGTTTGTCTGGACTTGCCAGGTTCCACTTACTGGTATAACGTGTTGCTTGTGTCATGAGGGTGAAGGGTGTGCTGATCGAAGCTGGTGTTGTCAGAGGTCGAGGGACGGGTTTGCGCCCGGCTGGCGTCGCTGACCAAGGAGTAAAAGATCTTCGTGTGGTTGTCCTGATGTACAGGGGGTTGCTGGGGTCTTCCCAAGGCACGTTGGTAGTGTCCCCTGAGGGTACAGAACTGACCACAGTTGTCAGAGAAGTCGTGGTGGTGACAGTAGCGCCTTCGGTCCTCGTGGGGGTTGTCACTGGTTGTGTTGCGGGGGTTCCCACTTTCTGAGGAGTGTTGCCTAGTGCTGGTCCAGGAGTATTGCTTGGTCCTGAAGGCGTAGATGTTATCGAGATGTCGTTAGTTCTTGTAATGTCTTGCTGTGTGGCAGCCTCGAAGGGAGTGGTCGGTGGTCGAGAGACGGAATGCCCCATGGTCGTCCTGGTATTTGGGAATCTTTCTGGCCTGGGCCAAAAGTATGCCGCTGGGGGTGTGTCTGAGGTCGTGATCGTGCCTGGAACGACTGTCGACGGTCTGGTGGTCGTCAAAGACGGAGGATGTGTGGACGAGGAACTCCCCTGCCGAGGAGGAGGTGGGTCGTGGCTGGGCAGTGAATCCTCCATCACGACCTGTGTGACACCGTAGGAGGTCAGGTGTGAATGCTCTGTGGTCGGAGGTTCATGGTCGCTGGTGGGTCTTGCCGTGGCAGCCTGGGCCAGTCCATGGGACTGCATGTTTTCGAGTACCTCCACGTCGCCTTCGGACACCGTGGAGTGATAGGGCGGCGAGGAGGCATCCGCTGTGGTTGTCGCCGTTCTCTGTGTGGACGTCGCTGGCGACACACTGCCAGAGGTGGCTGCGGATTCCGCCAACTTCAGGAGGCTGTCAAACATGTGCAGGTCCTCCCCCAGCAGTTGCGGGAAGGCGGCGTGAGGTCGGCTTGTTGGCCGCGTGCCGGCGCCCTGGCGCTCCGTGGTGCCGACGGTGGCTTCCTGGACGGTGGCCCAGGTGATGATCCCGTAGCGTGAGTATCCCGGTTCCTCGGTGTTGGGCAGGATCGGTCCAGCGGCTCTGACGCTGAAGGGACTCGAGGTATGATCTTCGCCCGTCGTCAGCAATGACTCACTGGCTGGGGTAGTGGCGACCGGTGGCCCCACAAGCTCTGCAGTGTCGGTCCCTGAGTCTGTTGTTCTGTGTTCTGAAGAGCTCGTTCTTGTCGTTGTGCCTTGTCTCATGGCGTCTGCCGGGGTCCCTGAGGCACGAGGTTTGAGAATGTCATCCCTGACATCCAAGGGAGTCGTGGTTATGCCACCTGGTACTGCCACACGGCTTTGGGCCTGACTATAATCATCAACGTCTGGGATAAACTCGATCACGCCATCCAATACGGCATACTGTCCTTTCTCGTGACTGTAGTTTTGTTTACGGTCTAAATTCGACTCATCCCACGAACGCAGTTGATCTACAGAAGCTGGAGCACCTGTCGTGTGTCCCTTTCCGTATTCATCCTCATTATTTTCTTTATTCGCATCTTTCAATTTTCTGAAGTTAGATTTGTTGCTAATATCTATATCATTTATATCCAGAAGTCTCGATTTTAATCTGGAAATCTTGCTTATTTTCTTATCCTCCTCACTGTTTTCTCTAGGACTGTTTTCCCCCTCTTCCAGAAACAACTGGGGATTAAGTATAGAAGACCTAGGATCACTGGCTACTGCATTTGTGTTTGGCGTAGCCTCCCCTACTTCTAATGCCATTTTCTTAAACGCCCCTGCGTTTTCTTTAAAACGTCTTTGCCGATGGAGAATTACTGCATCTGGAAAAGTGAAAAATAAAGAATATTAAGATATCGACAGTTTAAATTATCTGAATCTCTGTATCTTACTTTATTTGCATAACATGTAACAATACAGGGCATCAAAATAATAGATTTCAGCTGGGAAGAGAAAGTATAAAAAATTATGGATTCCTCAAAAACATCAGAAATTGTTGTTACATTTTCGTATATTTCCATTTGATTAGCCTATCGGTTTATCTGATTTCTGCTGAACATTATATATATATATATATATATATATATATATATATATAACTCACTACATCTTCCATATACAGGAAAACGACTGAAAATAACTATAGTTTCTTTCATTAATTTATTTGTTCCCTTACAACTACTTTAACACGTATGAAGGCAGTGTTATAACACGAAAGCGTGTTTGATAATTATATTCAAGATCACAAAGTGCACTATCTCTGTTGAAAACCGATCTTTAATTAACACACGCAAATACTATGGCTGGTAAAATCCAGACTGATATTAGCACCAAGAACAGGTAACCCATCAGCGAATCATCGACGCGCTTAAAGAATCGTCATATAGAAAGCCGTCAATTAATCACATATAATGTTTAAAAAAAATCAGATAACGATAATGGCGCATATATAAACCATAATATATGAGTATTCACTCCATGCCAACACTTCTCCGTGAGGGCATTTCAATAACAGTGTGTAACAATGTCGCTTGAGTCACATCATTTAAATCTAAATATACGAGTCCGTTAAGAGCACCTGCAACTGAAAATATGTTGTGTCAATAATGCTCACAGCTGTGGGTCTTTAATGGCGCCCCTCTTGTCTCCATCACGTATAACGGTCACCCGTTCGCCATAATTAAACTGTTTGATAACGAACACAATCCCCAGCCCGCCCGCAATTGCCACATAACTCTGGTTTTTTTATTGTTTTTTTTTAACTATTTTTTTTTTACTGTCAGGAAAGCGATTGCTATAAGCTAACTGTTATAGCTAGGTGCTTACAAATGACGCCCCCATTCTCCCTGAGCTAGTACCGTTTGTTACACGTTAATGGATCTTCTCAACGAATCGTTTGAGTGCGTTAGTAACTTTGATATCCACGGAGACTGCGTTAGTAGCAGTGACCCTCCTGTAGAGGCATTGGGTACGTTAGTAGAACTATGATGATCTGAGGCACTGGGTGCGTTAGTAGAAGGATAAATGACTGGGGAGACGGTGGGTGCATTAGTAGAAGTTCGAACGATTAGAGAGGCAGTTTGAGCGCGTTAACCGAACTATGAATGACAAAAGCTACTGCGTTTGTTAGCGGTAGTGATTTACTCTAGTCAATATGCATATAAGCTACAATCACATGCCGTTAAATAAACGTAAAGAAACTTATCTATAAAGTCAATAACGCCAGTTTCATTTCATACATTCTATAAATACAGTAATATGACTGGCAATCGCCGGGGTGAAGTTTAAGGTAAGGAAATTTCATCAAAGGAAACCTTAAATTCATATGATGTATATTTGGCAAAATATATTGAAGAAAACCTTTTTCTTCGTTTTCGTAGTGTATTTTCCCGTTGAGAATACCGTAAACATGATGGCTTGGCCTTTTGACTCGGCCCTTAGTTATAAGGCCAGATAATTCCTTAAGGTTGCACCCTCGTGCTCAAGGGTCGTATTCAGGTGTGTAAAATGCCGATCTGCACACCCATAGTACGTAAGCTTCCCTCTATGAGTCCAGGTCTTGTGAATTCACGCCACAAGCTAAGCTGCAGAAACAGAAGCTTCGTTACTCTGCTTCAGTCACCCGCACTTCCAGCGTATAATCACGTTTTGAAGTTTGCGCACATGCGCAGAATGCGTATCAGGCATGTATACCTTCAGAAATACTCGACTTCATACACACACGCACACACACACACACACACACACACACACACATTGACCTAGCTAAGCACCAATGACTTGACCAACGAGCTGAATATTCCACGCTCTACAGCTCGAGCATCCTTCCAACGCTCAAACGGCCACGGTAAAGTTAACTGTTACAGTAGTACGTCGTGAGAGACGTGGACCGCGTAGCGTTTCGATAACTTTCCGTGACGACATCGCCCGCTGGAGGCGGAGACGCAGGAGATTATGTCGAGCGCTGAAGTAACTGCTATGTTTTACCGATACTACCCACCCACCCCCCCGTCCCCGCCATTAGCGTGGTCTGAGTTTCCAGGTTAATGGTTGTTTTTCCTTGCTTCATAAACCCCTTGAAATAGCTGCGACAGAATCAACGGGTTTTCCATTAATGCAACGAAATCGTCTCACGCCAAGTGTCCCACCTTAGCCTAGCCTAGTCCTCCCTGTCTCCCCAAACACACACACACACACGTACATCATTCCACATAAACCGTAAGTTAATATTGACAATTTGTCCTTTTTCCAGTTTTCAGTAAGTCGTGTTCTTGAATTCTCATTTGCATTTCGCCTATTTATATCCAATAACTTATTTACCCCAGTCTTGACAACTTCATATCTTTTCACCCATCCAGTCAACGCTAATCTTGTTGCTTTGAAAAAAAAAATGATAAATTACCTGGTTGAGTGTAGGCATCGACTTGCCCCTATTTATTAAAGAAATAATGCATGTATTCCACATCTTTGGCTCAAAAACTAACTCTATATCTATTTTAGTTTTAAGTGCACTTGACAACAGTCGTGCTACACATCTGATGAAATCCAAGACTATAATGGCATGGCGTTATTCCTCTCGTGATTCTGGACGGATGCGGTGAGAACGGCGTGACCTTCAACAGCCACTGTTGTAGCAACAGGTTCGACTCTAAATAGGCTGTACTCAGGCACACGTCGTGCTGTGAAAAATGGTGGCTTTAAGTCAATCGATGGCCATTTCCTTCTGGCAGTGTTGGTTTATGGCCTCGGGAGGAAGCCATTATGATGTCATTGTCTGCCGTCAGCAAAGAAGCTGCTGCATTAAGAGGAGAAAAAAAGATAATGCATCTTCAACCTAAGACACGCCAGTGCCAGAGTTAAAACAGATGTTTTGCACATAGACTGAAGATCTAGCTTTAAACACCCTGGCATTTAGTGACACATATACGGAAAACATCATTACAGGAACGAAGAAAATGCGATTTAGAGTGTGGCGTATAGGCACGGAGCAAACGTTCTGGTCGGCGACCAAATCCTCCCCTCTGGCGGTAACGATGCGTGAAGACGTAGCGGTATAGAACGTCATCCGGGAACGTTAATGACCCTCCTCCTTCGTAGTACTTTATATACTCAAGCCACAGCACGTCGCACAACATCTTAAAGTGAACTGCCAAAAAATACAGCTAATAATGCCTCCCACGCTCAAGTGTAGTAATACTATGATTCATTTGTCTGTCAATCAATATCTTCCCCGTTGGCCTATCTTGTGCTGTCATCGCAATGTGTGTAAGCTGGACCGCATTGACTATACAGCGAATGTCAGCAAATGTGGGAACTGCCTCTCTTTCTGTCTCTCTCTCTCTCTCTCAAATACTGATGACAAGAAGAGTATTCTGTGTAGTCAAGCCTTGCCTAGGTCGCACTTCAGTATCGTTTTGTCTTCGTTTGAATGAGATTGTCTGCTCGTTACTCGGAATATATTCTGCCGATACCTTAACCTTGGTTTCCAAGTGTCCTGAAGAGCACGACGCGTCTCTCAACGTTCACCGCCTGACGAAAGTAACGTAACACTCCGTTAAAAACACTTTCGTCAATTAACACAAGTGATGTAAAAGAATCAACAACCTTTAAGGCTTTTATGACCACGTTTAATCCTAAAAGCATCTTGCCTGCTTCGTGCGTTCACCTGTATGTCAAACAAAATATTTATTTCTTTTACAAGCTTTGAAACGTTTTGTGTAAATCGCTTTGGAGAACAGTAACCAGAAGTGAAGGGTTTGAGGGCTAGACTGGTTGTTTACCTTCCATCTCGCAGTGGCTTAGACCACAAGATGACAAATTGTTCAAATTGCTATAATGCCAAGATACCTGTGGCTCACCCAGCCTCTGTAACGTGCGCTAACTGCGAAAGTAGCTGTGAGCCAATGTCTGTGGCCATGTGCATCCCAGCTATTTCTGGATGAGAAAATTAGCTTGGCCATTTATGACCTAGAATCTACGGGGTTTTTATGGTCCTAATGGCATATCGCGTACTTTAGAATCTTAACAGCTATCATATTGGCTTGCTCGTTTATGGGATTATACATTCTGTCACCTTGAGCACCTTTGTATTGTATCAGTAACCATCTTGCGAATTTCATAACTCAATTCTTTCACTTTTTTTAACCTCATCTTTATAGGCCTTCACTCCCACAACAACTTACAGAGCTACCCTAACTCCATCTAGCCTGTCTATACTAACGCTAACCTATCACTCCTATAATTCCATTCCATTACTGATATAATCCCGTCCCATCTTCAGCGCCTTCTACGGGTCACTGAAGACACTCCCGCGGCCCCGCCCCAGTGGTGATGTAGCCAGTTCGTCGCGATCTCTTGTGGTTCTGAAGCTTGTTAACGCCTTCATATCGCTTCTCTTCTCTTTCTCTGTGAGTGGTTCGTCATGATTTCCCCACGGCCCTGTTAACGGTCTGGCGTTGTTGTCTTTCAACCCAGTTAACGGTTTAATGTCGCGTGTAATTTGTCAATCCCGTGGCTCGTAACGTAGCGGTCTGATTTTCGGAGACCCAGGTTGTCAATAGCCTTATATGCTTTCTAGATAAAATCGAAATTTAATTCATAAAAACTGCTTTATTATATGAATGTTGAAAGTCAGACTTGTAAAGCATATTCGTGAATTATTATACATAAATAGTTTTAATGATCACTTCGAAAGCAACAGTAAAAAAATCGAGAAAACGGGACCCCACGAGTACAGAACTCTCTCCCCATTACTGCACCAATGTTTTTCATTAACTGCCAATCTCAAATGACGCCTTTTTGTTCCAAATAATTACAAACACCGGCTTGATACGAATATCCAAAGGCTAGTCTCGATTCTTCACCAGGAACCACTACAATTTTAGCGTGATTTGTGTGACTTGATACTGGCTTGAAATAGCCTGAAAAATTTGAAGACGCAGAAAAAAAAGAAGGTAATTTTGATTACTTGTTGCAGTCTTTGAAGAGCAGGCCGATTAACCCTATTTCCTCATGGGCTGAGGAGAGACGTCCTCAGGAACCTACCGGTTTTAGAACGTCAAGAATCTTAATCATCTCTAGACGAGTGGGCCAAATTGTTGAAAGTTATAACACTAACATCATTAAGACACAGGTGCTGCCCTGGATGTGTCTCACACTCGGGAAACCACGCCAGTGGCCGGAAATTTTACTGGTTGTATGTGATTTCTCACTTTCATTGGACATCCACATCTCACTACATAATTCTCTAATGAAGGCATGAGGTCACTTACTTATTTTAGCATTGGTGCGGGCCACATAACTGCGAGTGTTTAGTGACCCTGCATAAATCGCGTGGATAAGTAATAAGAAATTTGTGCAGGACTCTTGAGTGTTAAGTCTCTTGGAGATTTGAAATAGTTCCATCTGTAGGGAATTGTTGCAGCATTACAAGAGAAATATCTCTGCATATGTACTCTGAGCATACAAATTAATTCAAAGAGATTGGAGTCATCACAGAATTAAAAAGATTGATCTTGTTAACATGACATGACGAGATGTTACTCAAAGCGACCGTTGTTCCCGGCGACAGACTTAAAAGTTGGATGGTTAGAGCATTTCCAGACCTTGAATTTCATGTTCAGCTTCAGACGCTATTGGTAGTCCAAACCGACAGCTCTGAGAGTCATCAGTAGGCAGGACCCATTAACATCACAGCCTCGACAAACAAGTTTACCCAACAGTCAACGGCAAGACAAACAAAAAAAAATTACTCAGGTTGAAGTCAGAGCTGTTATGCCTTTGTACACATGAGTTGCCAGTAAAACAAATTCACGTCCTCTTGTCGAGCCTCTGTGGGGGTTTTGCCAAAGAGATACCTTCTTGCCTCGTTTCAAAAGATCACAGGAACAAAGCAGGGATTTACCCGGCCAAATACGAGCTACAGGCTAGCCATTTTGGTAAAGTACTGCCACGCACTGCTCTTTTGGTTTGTGAAGGTACTGTCTTGCAAAGCGAGGCTTACATGGTCAAATGTTTTGGCTTTAACTGTTTATATATGCAGATAAGTAGTCTGCAAAATGGATGGGGGTTTTTAATGGCTATGATAGGGTATTACTTTTTACAAAAAAACACCAAACATCGCCTTAGTACTGAGACGCAATAAATATCTTATTTGGGTACGATTGGAAAAGCTTAGCGTATAAAAGAACATTACCTGATGGTATAATGCATACATGAAAAATCTAAGTAAATAACAATGATGCTGAACATTTCGATGAAATCAAGACTATGATCAACTTCAGCCTCTCTCTCTCTGAGTTAGAGCCAAATGATGCATAGTTTCCTGCTCGTTAGTTAATTGTCAAAACTTGTCATCGTCTCAGATGTACGAGATTGCATCCACCTTCGCGTCTTTGATGTTGACAATGAAGAAAAAATCTAAAGAGCAATAATTACGTTTACGACACATCCGCTCTTGAACATTCTGAAACTGGACAATTTGGTCACAGGGAGAGTGCACCGTCTGATACTATTTAAATGTATCGATAAAGTGTTTACTAAGCAGGGCTCTGTTTTAACTTTAAATGGAACAAGTTGCAGTTTTTATGACAGTGCTGCCGTCAGTAAGACTATAAAAATGACCCATTACAAGCTGATTAACCTAACATGAGAGTTGAGTCAAAATGTCACATTCTACCTGGCCATCGCCAGGTTCTTGTCTCGTCCTACTAACTTGAAGGCTCTTGTCTAACTCATGTTACGATTGTTCCTGACGGACCTTACCTTGGTGGCCGTATGCCTGAATGTGTCTGTGGGTGTTGTCGTCGAGGAGGGCGTGGACGTGGAGGATCAAAACCCCAACCAGGACCCAGCTTGTTACCCTGGGACGACCCATCCCTGACCTGGTAGATTGGTCGACGACTTACTCGCTCATCACAACCGGTCGCTAAACATAGTCGCTAATAATCTCTTTTTTTTTTTTTTACCTGCGAAATCGTGGTCTCATGAGCACTATCTCGGTATGTGTTCAAACAGCTTGTCCAAGTCAAAGAATTCTTTTACGAATCGTCTTTGAGCATCGAGGTCAGTTTCTGAAATTTCAGCAGAAAGGTAAGACGATAGAATATCACACATTCATTTGAAGGAAATAACAACTGCAGCAAATTTTATGATGCAGAGACTAAGATACAACTTGAGAAACAAACGGGGGTCCAGGAATTGTAGACGAGCTGTGTACAACAACACGCACATTTAAAGGCAGCTCGCGCGCCACTGCCTGGATGATGGCCGAGATCTCCAGCGTCCAGTTCGGATGAGATGAAGATACTGTTGCCGGACTCACCTTTTTCTTCCAATAATCCCGGTGAAATCTGGGCTTCAAAACAAGACGGGATGTTAACATGTTAACCTCACTTCCCTTTACGGGACATCACGTTGTGTCATGACAGTACCTGAAGTTCTTTGTTCTTCTTATCGAGGCAAAAACGTTAATTTTGTTACAACTGGGGTTTCCCGAGGTGTCTCATAAATCCACGTAACCAGTTACAAGAATTAAAGTAATTTATCTCGATTGTCTGTGCATTCATTGATGGTCATTAGCGGAAGGGATAATTAGTCAAGATGCATATATGTAGGTTCTTGAAACGGAATTTAGGATTCTCTTCCAGTAGAGTTCACGTTTGCTGAATGTCGATTTTGTTTTATTTTTTTGACCCGGGAGTGAATATCACTAAATTTTATTGGTATTAGAGTAAATAGATTTTGGGTGTTATCAGTTCCCCTTTGAGTTGTCACTGAATATGAAATGATTGCAATGCTTTGGAAGAGATACTTGACAAGTTCATTTTGAAGGCCTTGAATTGATACAGGGATCAGTGTTTAGGTTGCAATAATGACTAAATCTCTGCTGGTTCGGGTAACTAGCTGCTAATTGGTTCACTCTTAGAATAAATTTCGTAGTGGGTGGACACCACTCCTTGATCAAACACATTATTCATTGGAAAATATCGTCATATTAATTTTGTTGTTTCCTGTCTTTCATTGCTTCATCTCTCATTACTTTAAGAAACATGATCTGTCTTTCTTTCCCTTGCATATTATAAATGAATGCGAGCATTCCATTATGGTTGAATTCGAATTGAGCGCTTCTTAATTGTCAATCTATTGTAACAAAATAAACAGGTGACATAGACATGACTACCATCTATTGTACGAAAGTAAATGTATTTGTGGCTTCTTTTCGTAGAAATTGCCACGTTGTGATTATAGGTTGATTTTTGAGTGGTACATCTTTCACTAGTCATCGATTTGAGAGGTTGTGATTGGTCGAGATGGTCACAGGCTCGAGATAAAGGTTCTGATTGGCGGCACAACAGCTGCTTAGCAGCATTGCGTATATTACGGAATACTATTATGTTGATGTTAGCGGCGTCTTGGAGGAGGATATTGTCGAGGAGACACCTGAAGTTCCTGTGGTCCAGCAATATGTCTACTGACGGTGAGGTTCCTGTCAAGATACCAAGACTGAGTGAGAGATTAGTCTGGGTCGATCTCGAGGTACGTAATGACTATGTAGAGTAATGAACGTGTCGTGGCTGCGGCTCGATTTATGTCCTCCCATGTGTGTTTTTGCCTCCCAAGCGGTAGAGGATATTTGTGTTGTTGAGATGAACTTGGGCAGGTGATGGCCATAAATCGAACGGCTTTCATGTACCAAGGGATGTTGATAGACCATGGGGTACAGGCTGCCATGAATGTTTACACTGAATCCAGAATTGAGAAAATGAGAATTTGACGTTTAAGCTAATTGAAACCTAACTATGGACAGAATACTTATTTAGTGAATACTTTATATATATATATATATATATATATATATATATATATATATATATATATATATATATATATATATATATA
>JAYMFT010275432.1:0-10565 GCA_038088735.1 Panulirus argus
TCTGCGTCAGGGGTGTGTGATGTCCCCATGGTTGTTTAATTTGTTTATGGATGGGGTGGTTAGGGAGATAAATGCAAAAGTTTTGGAGAGAGGGGCAAGTATGCAGTCTGTTGGGGATGAGAGGGCCTGGGAAGCGAGTCAATTGTTGTTTGCCGATGATACAGCACTGTTGCCTGATTCAAGTGAGAAACTGCAGAAGTTGGTGACTGTGTTTAGAAAAGTGTGTGAAAGGAGAAAGCTGAGAGTAAATTTGAATAAGAGCAAGGTTATTAGGTTCAGTAGTGTTGTGGGACAAGTTAGTTGGGATGTGAGTTTAAATGGAGAAAAATTGGAGGAAGTGAAGTGTTTTAAATATCTGGGAGTGGACTTGGTAGCAAATGGAACCATGGAAGCGGAAGTGAGTCATAGGGTGGGGGAGAGGGTGAAAGTTATGGGAGCAATGAAGAATGTGTGGAGAGGGAGAACATTATCTCAGAAAGCAAAAATGGGTATGTTTGAAGGAATAGTAGTTCCAACAATATTATATGAATAGGAGGCATGGGCTATAGATAGGGTTGTTCAGAGGAGGATGGATGTGTTGGAAATGAAATGTTTAAGGACAATATGTGGTGTGAGATGGTTTGATCAAGTAAATAATGCAAGGGTGAGACAGATGTATGGTAATTAAAAGAGTGTGGTTGAGAGAGCAGAAGACAGTATGTTGAAATGGTTTGGACATATGGAACAAATGAGTGAGGAAAGGTTGACACAGAGGATATATGTGTCAGAGGTGGAGGGAACAAGGAGAAGCGGTAGACCAAATTGAGGTGGAAGGATGGAATAAAAGGGATTTTGAGCAATCGGGGCTTGAACATGCCGGAGGGTGAAAGTTGTGCATGGAATAGAAATGGAACAATATGGTATTCTGGGATTGATGTGCTGTCAGTGAACTGAATTAGGGCATGTGAAACGTCTGGGGTAAATCATGGTGATTTACCTGAAGATTGGTGGAATGTATGTATATTGCCATTGTATAAAGGCAAGGGGGACAAAGATGAGTGTTCGAATTGCAGATGTATAAGTTCATTGTGTATCATCAGGAGAGAAATGTATATGTGTGAGTAGGTAGAGAGGATGGTGAATGGTTCCAGGTGAATGTGGGTCTGTGGCAGGGGTTTGTGATATCCCCTTGGCTGTATACTTTGTTTATAGATGAAATGGTGAGGGAGGTGAATGCAAGAGTCTTGGAGAGGGGCTCAGATAAGTGTCTATAAGAGTTGAGGGGGCCTAGGGGGTGTGTCTGTAGTTATTTGTTGTTAATGTGGCACTACAGACAGATTCGACTGAGAAACTAAGGAATTGGTGACTGAGTTTGAGAGGGTGTGTGAAAGAGAGTAAATATAAATAAAAGCAAGGATATTGAGTTTAGCAGTTAAGAGAAACATGTCAGTTCAGGTATGAGTTTGAATGTAGAAAACTTCCAAGTAAACTGTTTTAGATACTTGGAAGTGGACATTGCAGTGAATGGAACCATCAGAGCAGAGATGAGTCATAGGGTGGATGTGGGGGCAAGGGTTTTGCAAGCATTGTGAATGTGTACAAAGAGAGGTCACTATATGGGAGAGCAAAAATGGGTATGTTTGAATGTATAGTAATCCCAACAACATTGTATGGATGTGAGGCAATGAAATGTTGGAAATTAAATATTTGGGGACATTATGTGTTATGAGTATGAATGATTGAGAAAGTAATGATAGGAGAAGAGATATCTGTGGTAATAAGCAGAGTATGGTTGAGAGAGCTGAAGAGGGTGTGCTGGAATGGTTAGGACATAAGGAGAGAATGAGTGAGGAGAGTTTGACAAAGAGGATATATGTGTCTGAAGTGGAGGTGACAAAGAGAAGGGGGAGATTGAATTGTAGATGGAAGGATGAAGTGAGAAAGATTTTGAGTGGTTGGGGCTTGAACATGCATGAGGGTGCAAGGTGTGCTTGGGTGAATTGGAGCAATTTGGTATATGAGGTGATGTGCTGTCAGTGGACCAAACAAGGGTCATATGAAGCAGCAGGGGAAACCTGGAAAGGTCTGTGGGACCTGGTTATGGATAGGGGGCTGCATTTTTGGTGCATTTCATTTGACAGGTAGAGAATGGATGTGAGTGAATAAGGCCTTGTCTACATCTATTCCTGGTGCTACCTCACTAACGAGGAGACAGTGAACAAGTATGAAAGAAGTGATAGCAAAATAATGTGGAATATGCTTTATTTTTCAGCAGCAAAAAGAAAGCACAGGGACCACTGGCAGTGAAAGTGACGCTGCAGACGGAGAATTTGAGCCCACGGCGGAAATGCTAGTTGATGACTATGATGATGAGAGAACATTAGACGAAGAGGAGGATATGGAAGAAGGTACTGACAGGGAAGAAGAGATCGATAACCTTGAGAAGGTGAGTGGCATTGATAACCTGAAGGAGGTGAGGGTGATGTACTTCCACAGTTATATGTATCTGGGTCAAATTATTTTTTGATATTTTAGAATTATGTGTTGCTGATTGTGGATTTTTTTTTCTCATGCCTTTTCATGCATGCATATTGGAATTCTATCTGTATAATTTTTTAAGAGCTTGATAGTTACTTCAGGAGGGATTGATGCATTAATAAATGTTATTAAGGGACTTCATAATGCCATTAGAGTAAGGCTTCACATAACAAGAATCTGGTTTTATTGGATTTTTTGTGCATGCTTTTGTAAACCTGTGATAGTATTCTTGACTGAAATTTATTATTACTTTGAACAGTGTATTGATTTTTTCATACTTATTCACCATTTTTGGCATCTGTGAGGAAGTGCAAGGAGCAGATGTACAATGGCAACATTTGCTCAATAGCTACCTTGCATAATTCACCAAAACAGGAATCCACCATCCACAACCAAGCCCCACAGACAATTGCATGGTATCATATGCCTTGGTTTATCCCAATAAGAGCATGTTGCCCTCCATACACCACATTGGTTCAGTTTGTTCTGTTGTATGGAAGTCTCTTGTCCTCCCCAGTACCTTCAAAACTTTTTCACTGTGTCTTTCTGTTTCCTTAGTCATCCCTTCCCTCTTGCTCCTTTGACTTGCAACACACATATTTTAGTCAGTATCTCCACTCAAGCTCACCATACAGAGGTCCCTTGCCCACCATGTTATTATCACCCACAGTTTCCAGTATGTACACTCAAGATAATTGCTAACTTTTACCAGCTGTGACATACAATTTTGAGTATCAGTGGTATTTTTTCTTCCTCTTGGGCAAGTATTGCTGCAGCAAGGGACTATTTTTTTTTTATTTTTATAACCAACCAAGCAGTCATATGTATTGTAAACACAAGTACGGGCTGCAAACCCTCCCACACACCTGTCTGTAACCTAAAGGAAATACTTTATACAGTATTTGCATTACATATTATTGTATGATAAATATAAGGAGAGTAACCTACCTCTTGACATACATTAGAATCCAGAAATATTTGAAATATCCCAGAAGAGCATACTTTATATCCTCTAAAATTACTCTATATTTTACTTTGTAGAAGAATATACATTTGAAAAGAGGAGGATTATATACTTTGTAGAAGAATATACATTTGAAAATAGGAGGATGTACATAGTGGATTGAATGAAGTTGGGCTATTTAGATAGGACTCATAAGGATTACAGGGTACTACCACTGATGGCAAAAATCAAATATCACCTACTTGTTGGTTACACACCTAGGTTTTGAAAATGTTATAGGCAATCGCAGCCATTCTTTGCATACAGCATTAGTCATTCAAGTGGAATTAGATTTTCTTGAAGTCAGTGTAGAAAGTGGTGTTTAAGTGATCTGATGGTGACTAAGATATGATTTGTTGATGAACTGGAACTTTACCATATCTCCTTATGAAAAAATGCACATTTTGTTGAACGAAATTTATTTTCTTCTGCTTTGAATCGCTTGATTAAATTCATTTGATTTAAGTAATTTCAGCCATACAAATTAACCCTATAATATCTCTTAAGGATATTTACATGAGCTGAGCAGTGCCTTTACATGTATTCTTGCATCAAGTTTTGCTCCTCAGTTTCAAAGCTGAGCCAGGGTATGAGCAGAGGTGGCAGTGCACTATGATATGTCCCTACAGTCAGTCATTCTCCAGTCAAACCAGTTAGAACATGTCTTTTTAGCATGGATTTTGAGTGGCTTTTAATTAGAATAGATTGAGAAAACCAGACATGATGATGATCCTGAATTATTTGATGATGATGATGATTTGTCTTTGGATCATGTAGAGAGTGACTTTATGGGTACTGATTCTTCTAGCATTGAAAGTTGACTAAGGAGAGGCAGGAGAGGATTTTCCAGCAAAAGTGGGGACAGTGTTGCTAGAACCTCCCTGACCTTGACGACACTGCATGTGACTGGTGCAGCTGGTAATTTTACAAACATATAGTTTAGCTGTTATGAAAAAATTATCAGTGAATCTCGTTGTTAATAGCAAGATGAATTAATGTATTAATAAGGTAATCATCAGAGATTATAAAGAAATAAGTAAAATGAATGATAAAATGTTCAGTGTTGATTCACTTAAATCTGAGACTTTACTGCCACACATTTTAGCATGTTTCACTCAAACATTAGCAAAATTAGTGGATGAAATATACTTCTGATCTTTTTTGATATCTGAAACTAAGTTTAAAAACATTTTTTCAAACAACTTGAAAAACATGAATTTTGAGGTTTGGAAATGAAAACTTTGTGAGGTGTTTAAGGATTAAACATTATTGTGGGTACTGTATTAAGCAATTCAGAAAACTCAGATATAATTGTATGTTGAAGGAGGCCACTTATACCACTTTTCTACAGAATTTGTTTGTGTTTTTCAAGTATAATTTGTGTGAAATATAGGTGGAACAAGTAGATTCAGGCCCTTGTCTGCTCACTCCAACAGAGCGCTACTGCACATTCCCAAACCACTACCATAGTGTCACTCTGCCTGCCACACATCCCTCACCATCACAAGTCTGACCCTCCCTGGCTACCATACCTTCTCTGGCTCTAAACACTCCCTCATCACACCTTCCCAGGCCACAACAAAATCCCCCACCACCGCCATGTCTTCTCTGCTTGACTACCACACCCTACTTTACCACACCCCTTCCTTCCCTGGCCACCACACCCTGAATGGTAGATGGCATTGTTCAATAGTATAACTACCCGCTCAGCCATTTTCTCTCTCCACACATCCCATATTGCTTGCATAGCCTTTTCTCTCAGTTAAAGATTATTTTCCCAGAATATTTTACCCCAGCAGCCAGCAGTGTTTAGCCAGTAGCAACAGATACTGAAAGCAGAAGCCAGGAGTTTTATTTTTTCAACTTTTTTCTACAACTATAACTTTGGAAATTAGTCAAGAAGATTAATTGCTGGTGCTTGCTTTCAGTTTTTATTACTACCTCTTAGGTATTTGTTAGTATTAACACCAATTTCTATCCTACCAAGAAAATTGATATGTTATTGGCAGCTGTGTATTGTGTGTAGCAACTGTCTTGTCATGTCTACAAACAGCAGATGGGTAGACAGGAGTGCCTTTTTATATCTTAGATCAGATGTAGATACCTCTGGCATGAAGTATGCTTTTTTACTGATGTATTTGTAATCCTTATTAAGTTTATGATAGATGGGCTTTTAATTGAATATTAATATCTTGCCCCAGGAACAGGACATGCCCATTGCACAGCTGCTGGCAATGTATGGAGGATACCCTCCTGAGGAAGGTGAGGGAGAGTTGGAGGACCAAGCTAATGGAGAGGGAGAAACAACCCAGGGAGAAAATGAAAATGAAAATAGCAATGAGGCCGAGATTGAAAATGAGGTAGTTGAAAATGAGGGAGAAGAACCTGAGGAGCCTGAAATTATTTCCTCAAGATCTTCCACTTCTGAAGAAAATGTAAATAGTCATGAAAAGGTAGGTGGATATAAACTTGATATTAGAATCATGAATTGCAGGTTTGTTCAAAGCTGTGTACAGCCCTTGACAAGTAATCCCCGTTCCGCTTTATGAATGCTTATGTGCATACATGGATGCGCCTAACAAGACAGACACAAACACTCACACAAAAAAGAGAGCTGAGCTACAAGGAAAGGCTTGAGGCATTTGATTTGCCCACAGTAGAATAAATAAGAGCATGGGGTGGCCTCATTACAACCTTTAAATTTTCGTATGAGATATACAAAGATGACATTCACCATCCCCCACATACACACATATGTATATACATGTACATATATTCACAGTACATATATATACATACCAACATATACATATATACATACATACACAAACACATGCTTATACGCATGTACATATTCACACTTGCATGTACATATTTACACTTGCTCACCCCCATCCACTCCTGATGCCACCCCGCCCCACGGGAATTAGCATTGCCATTCCCCATGCTGGCGAGGTAGGGCCAGGAGACAGAGGAAATGGCCACATTTGCTCACACTCGGTCTTTAGCTGTCATATCCAGGCCCCACAGACCTTGGTGTACCCCAGATGCTTCGCATGCCCTGGTTCAGTCCATTGACAGCAGGTTGACCCCAGTATACCACATCGTTCCATTGCACTCTATTCCATGCACGCCTTTCACCCTCCTGCATGTTTAGGCCCCAGCCACTCAAAATCCCTTTCACTCCATCCTTCCACCTCCAGTTTGGTCTCCCACTTCTTCTTGTTCCCTCCACCTCTGAAACATATAGCATTGATGGGATGGCCTTGATTAGGGCCTAAGCTGCCCGTGCCATCTCAGCTAACATAAGAAAAGATAATTACATAATGAAACGGGAATTATGAGGAATTACGAATATACTGACAAAAGTAAAATGGATGTGAATAAAGCCTCTTTATTTACTTGAGACACGTTTGAGTCAGTCACATATAATACTTTTACTGGTACACCAAGTCACTCAGTGTGAACATGAAACCTGATGCGCTTCCCTCATTGCCATTGTTGCCGTGTCCAAGGATTCAGTGTCATACTGAAGAAAATTGAGATCTTAGTTGTTAGAAACAAAGTAAGTTTTTGCCTGCATCTTACCCATTGCAGCTGTGGAAATGACATATTGATGTAGAGCAGTGCTTGTTCTGAAGATGTATGATTGTATGGCCTTCATTAGGAAGATTTAGTCTTTGGCAAGAATATGTATAATCTTAAATAGGGAAATGCTGCCATATCCCCACTCAAGGCCATACATATTTCACATGAATAATGCTTGTTTTCCACAACTTTGTAATTAGTACCTGCTAACACGTGTTGTTTCTTTGTGTGTGAAAGTCGTGTGACTAATGTAGAATAGTGTACATAGTGAATTATATATCATCCCTTTAGGTCCCCTTGTTGGGAAAGGATTGTATTTAGGGTCCCTATCAAGAATGTTGGGAGATACTGTTATAAAGGGATCACTGCAACGTATGTCTGGTGTCAATGACTGATTAATGTTATTTAGTTTGGTGGAATTAGAAGTGACATAGAGAAAAAGGACTTGGTTTTAGGCCCTGTGTAAAATAGTGTTTTGAAAGTGAAAGTTAAGCAAAAACCTGATTGTTAGTATTTAGTAAGTTTGGCTTTTCCATGGATTTCCTTCCATTAAGACCACAGGGTAGACCATTTCTTGCACAAATATTCCCTTGTTCATTTTTAAGGTTGCAAAAGAAAATTTGGAGCAGGAGATTCAAATAGGTCCTTCATATTTTATATATGCAGTTTTGTTTGTTGGATGTTGTTTTGTTGTCCAGAAATACTCTTTTGAAATTAGATACAATTCATTACAGGAAATAAAGCCAGAGGTAAAACCTGAAAGAAAACGAAGAGAAAAAATTTCTGAATTGGCTCAGCTATATGCAGATATGGATACAAATGGTGATACTCCAACCCCATCTTCTTCTCGTTCCCTCAGATGTAAGTATGAATAGATCTAATTTTGTGTTCCTAAGAAAAATAATCTTTCAGGATAATGATGACACATTCTCAGACCCTTCATTTATATTTTTGTACGTACAACTTCATAATTTGACCATCTGCATACCTAATGTAAAAGGTAATTATTTGATTCATATAATCAAGATTATTAATACTTGCATGATGTATAGATGTAGTTATACCATGTTTATTACCCGTGCTAGCCCATCTCTTCCTAAAGACTCTTAAGATACTAATCTTTCTGCATAAGAGAAGGCATTTTGGTTTACAGCGGATTTAATTTAGATAATGTTTTGAGGATTTTTTCTGTCCATTGTATTAATGCTTCCTTACCAAACAATTCCAGGTCACAAATCTGTTGGAATCCTATCAACAGGCAGCTCACGACAGCAGAGCGAAGATGAAGAGGAAGAAGAAGGCGATTATTCTGGGGAGGAGGAAGACTGGCATAAAACCATCATGATTGGTTCATCGTACCAAGCGCAAGTACCAGAGGGTTTACAAGCCTATGGTGCAACTCCACCATATGAGAATGAGGACAAGTTGCTTTGGGAGCCTGGCAAATTGAGTCCTAAACAGGTATCTGATAAGGAACATACAGTTATGGGATAATGTATATTCATTTGTCTGTTGGATTTAGTCGTATTACCATTCTCTACAGCAATACTGTGAGGCAATCAGTCTCTTCTTTGTCAGAAATATTGTAACATTTTTGATTTGATTATGAAAATCTTTTTAAGCCTATATTAAATGATGTTGGAACTTTTTAGGTTGTCCTTGGGGAGAATATGACTAACATTTGCCATATTTTGAAATTTTTTGAATAATTGCTTTAAGAAAGAGAGTGACTATCAGTGATGTGATTGACAGATGCATTATCAAAGTTCTTTCTGATAAAAGGAGCTAATGGAAAGTCTTAAAGTCAAGTGAGTTTAAACCAGTGCAAATAGGAAGTTAGTAGTTGGTAGGCAGCCACCAGCCAGGGAGTTATATCACTGTTACTACCCTTCTGGGTTTTGGAAGGGTTAGTGAAGGTTGTGTTGTGAGCCAGGACTTCAGTGGTTGTCCACTTGCTCTTCTCTGACCCAGTTAGCTGTCTTTTCTTTCTGCCTCACTCACATGTGGACTGCTGGTATTCTGTCCACAAACATACAATCTCTCCTTGTCACACATAACACTTGATGTTGCTTAACTTAAAGAAGTCATTCTTGGTAACTCAAGATTTTTCTGTAGTAAGCGCTATGCCCAAGCCTTGCCTTTTGGCGAAAAGGCAGAAGGAATAGATAGTAGTTGTAGGTTGGAACATTATACAGGAGCATTAGCTAAAACTAGAAGGTAGGAATATTGGGTAGAAGCATTAGGTTAAAAATAATAGATATGAACATGTAGGTAAACACATTAGATAGTAGAAGTCGGTAGGAACATTAGGTAGGAGCCTCTGAAAATGCTGTGTTAGAGTTGCCCTCTGCCAGTGGCCTGTTAAGGGTGAGGCACTAAAGGCTGAAATGCGGCACTGGAGTTCACCAGTTATGGAGACTCTTTTGCCATGGCCACCCTCCTGAAGGAGTTCCTGATGGGAACAGGATTCATAGATATGGATAGTTTGATAGATAAGAAGGGAGGATGGTGAATGTTTCCACGAGGAAGTGGGTCTGTGTTATGGATGTGTGATGTCACGATGGGTTCTTAATTTGTTAGTGGGTGGGGTGGTGAGGGAGGTGTCTGGGTTTTGGAGCAAGAGGCAGTTCTTCAGTATGTTGGGGATGAGAGGAGCATGGGAGGTAAAGCATTGTTGGTTTCAGATGATACAGCACTATTGGCAAACTATTAACCCCTGAAACTGATGACAAAGGTTGGGATAGTGTTAAAAAGAAAAAGGAAATGTGAACAAGGGTTAGGTAATGTACAGCTGGGGGGTTTGAGTGAAATTTTAAAAGGGGAGGATCTGGAGGAGGTGGAGAACTTTAGGTACCAGGGAGTGGAACTGGCATTTAATGGAACCATGGGTGCTGAAAAATGAGCAGTGTTTTAGGGCAAAGACTGCTGTGTTTGAAGGTATAATAGTATTAACTTTGTAATACTGATGTTAGTTTTAAGCCTTGAATGCAAAAGCAAGGAATGAGGTGGTCGTGCAGTACATGAAATGCCAGAGGATTTTATGTTGCAGGAAGCAGGTTGATTGTATTAAGGAAACAGATGAAGAAAGACCCATCCCCCCACGTACACACATATATACATAAAAGCAAAGTACATACATATACATACCAACATATAGATTTTTTTTCATACATTAGTGAGGTAGCGTTAAGAACAGAGAACTGAGCTTAAGAGGGAAAATCCTCATTTGACCCCTTCTCTGTTCCTTTTTTGGAAAAGCAGAAACTGGAGGGGAGGATTTCCAGCCCCTTTTAGTCGCCTTTTACAGAACGCAGGGAATACGTGGGAAGTATTCTCTCTCCCCTGTCCCCAGGGATAATAAATATATATATTATTTTATTTTATCCCTGGGGATAGGGGAGAAAGAATACTTCCCACGTATTCCCTGCGTGTCGTAAAAGGCGACTTAAAGGGGAGG
>JAYMFT010275443.1:0-10565 GCA_038088735.1 Panulirus argus
TATCTATCTATCTATCTATATATCTATCTATCTATATATATATATATATATATATATATATATATATATATATATATATATTGACGCATTTCACTGTTATGGAAAATGGATTTAACTAGTGCCTATTTGTTAATGTCTCCTTGCTTGAAAAATATCTGGCGTAATTCCTTCCTAATTTTTTTTCAGTGGGGTGGTCTCTGGGGTGTGGCAGATGGGGGTCTGGGGTCTGGGGGTTTAGCTGGGGAAAGTCAGGGGTGTGTGGCTAAGAGGGGATCCACCACCCACCACTAATTTAAATTTAATCACTTCCATTAATCTCACTGGTTAGACAAGTCATGATTTTACACCCACTCCGCAAACCTAACTGTGCCATTACATAGGCAAATATGAGGCAAGATACACACAGCCTGATGTATTCTGTCATACAGACACGCGCATGACACTAGATGACAAAATATAATAAAAATATAACAAGATATAAATGCATCTCTCGACATTGCTCAGGCTAAGACTGGGAGACTTTTTCGTGCGCGGCAAACGGAGAAGCTCGGTAGAACTACAGGAGTTCCTGAGCGGTAGTGGGGTTGGGGGCTAATCGTGAGGAAATCTCATGAAAGATAAACAGACTCACTGGTGCCCCACGCGGTGCTATATCCACTCCACGGTTGACCTAGTAATTCCTCTGTTCGTCTGGTGCCTCACTGGCCGCGCCAGAAGCACAGCCAGAAAGGGATAACAAAAGTTATTGGCTAAAAATGCTGTTCGTGCTTGAAGCGCCCGGGCGAGTCAGATTATGCATCGTTTTCTTTGAATGGTGACCTGTCACAGGTCAGACACTAGGGTAGGGCAGGTATATAATAACGTGGCTAGTCACAGATCAGGTTTGAGGGAGATGGGGGCTGGTAAGGTAGGAGAGTACCTGGTGACCTGTTCAGTCCCATGTCAGACCTCGGATAGGTGACCTGGCCCGTCACAGGTTAGACACCTGGTGACCTGACCTGTCACACGTCAGATACCTGGTCAGGGTGGGAGAGTACCTGGGTAGTCACAGGTCATACACCAGAAGGGCGGGAGAGTAACCTGGTGACCTGGGCAGTCACAGGTCATACAACAGGTCAGGTTAGGTCACATTCAAAGCAGTTTGGATTATAAGTAACTGGACTCCTGCCAAAAATCACCTCTGTAGTTTTAATAATGTTTAAAACGCCAGCGTTTGGCTTTTATAAGTGCCTGTAGTGCACTGCACTTGTACCTACTTAAATACGAAATGCTTCTCATCACACACTTGAGAAGATATGTAAGTAGATCACTAGAGCAACCTTGGCCAAAAGATTACTTACAAGTCAGTCTTCCGTACATAAAAGGTACTTGAAAAACCTGTTGAATATTTGTTGGGAAACGTCATTTAATGTTCATGAAAACTGAGTTAGCCATTTAAAGTACGGAGAACACGAGAAGACTGTTCATTGGATACGAAGAACACTTGGACAAGAACTTTAAAAGGCATAAGTGTGAACAGAATACACTAGGCTTATAAGACATTGGGTCCCATTTATTTTTCTAAAGCAATTCATCACATATTTTGTTTTAAATAAAAAGTGATTGATATCTAATTGTGCCAAGATCAATCCAAAAAGAATTACTGTCTTAAAATATGCTAAAAGCATAGGATTATCGGAAAGTGCTCAAAATGGTGCATCTGCGGTGAAAATCATTAATTCTGTATTCAATTTTTAATCTTTAGACTCCCAAGGAAACCCTCCGTGCAGCCAAAGTTGAAAACTACTGCTCGAAGGTGTTAGATATCTGAGTCTCCTTTATTAAATATTTAAGATGTTATTCCGAATGTCCATATTTGACGTAATAAGCGTATAGAGAAATTCGTAACTCGAAAAAAATGTCAAAAATTGAACATTTACGTTTCATTTGCCCTTTTCTTTATTAATAGCTTCTCTGCTCGTTAAACTTTAATAATGGAAGGTTAAGATACATATATTTGATAAATGAAATTGTTTCACGGGCAGAAAAATTGAGAATGTCTGTTGAAACAGCATAGTTACTCTGAAGAAATTATTTTTTAATTCAAAAATTAATCAGGCCTATTTTTTACCTTACAGGTGAGAAATGTTTCGAAAATGTGAATTATTAAATGATGAGACAATATTATAAATGAAATACGAATGATGTCTTCATGATTGTACCCCAATTCGTAAAGGTTTATTAAATACTTTAAAAATATGAATTTCGATCAATCGAAAGCATATATTAATAATTAACCTTACTTTTATCGCACTAATATTAATGACTGCGATATTTTGATATTACTAACTGCCAAAATAGACTCAGGTAATCTTTTATATATAAAATAAATACATTTCTGGAAGGAGCATTGGAAGAGCGGAGGATTTCGAAATGGCGGCAAGTGGTGATGACAGCATCCTAATTAATATGCCGACCCCTGCAGCCACGTCACCCTTGCAGCTGAGCCGCCGATGCTGGTGGTTGCCGTGGCAACATGGAGATCCTATCTCTTCTCCCCCAACGCCGCGAGGTGAGGCTTCAACAGATAAAATAGTCACAAGTAGATAATTTTTCATGGCTGACTCCTGGAGGCGTCTCTCTGCAGATATTGGTTGGTCAAGAGGTGTAAATGAGGGAACGAGAGATATCCCCAGTACTGAGAGCTCAACATTATTTTCCCTGATGTATTTATGATGTCATAGTAATAATGAAACAGATGTATCATAAAACTAACCTGATGAATGTATTTTCATCCCCGAGTTGCCCCAACTCGTGTCACGCGCCCGGGTCAAAGATGGCCGCCCGTTGAGGGGGTTACACGAGTGGGGTTGGCCTTAGTTTTGCCCCTTTCTTCTTCCTTCTGGGCCTTAAGGGTTTTCTAGGATGTTGAATTGCAGCCATATATATCACTACCTCAATAGGGATATGTATGATTTGTAGATTTCTGTAGAAAGTAGATAAGTAAGGATTCAATTTTGGTATTTAAAGAATTTATTTGCAAACATTCCCTGAAAGTCAACCAAGTACAAATTACTCATTACTTTGTCCAGTAGAGAGCAAGGCAGATTATGCTATGAACTGAATAATTATTTTATTGGAAATAATCTGATTAGGCAGATTTTACCATGATTTATATTAATTATTGATATTAACCTGGTTATGTCATGACAGGTTATGTTAACTAATAATTTCGTTATCCTTTCCACTCTCTTTGCAGGTTTAAATGCCATTGTTACACGACTATTTTATACGACTTTTATATCAAAAACTACTTTATTATAGAAAACTTTTTCTTTACCTTTATCATTATTGCTTTTATCATAGTTATTTCAGTTGTCATCACCTTATCTTTTTGGTTACAGTACTTCCTTCACAATCGCAAGATTGACTATTCAAACCATTTCCTTCACTGTCACTTCTGGCATCGGAGCTTAACTCTTCGGTCACTGCACATCCTTCACCATCACGTTATATGAATGCATCTGAGCCTCACACTCTCCAGCCACCATACATTCTTCACTATCACTTAAATATCAGATCCTAGCTTTCTGGTCACAATACTACCTCACCATCACTTTATGCTTCAGAGCCAGGCACTACACATCCTTCACTATCACTTAATATATCAGGTCCCAACTATTTAGCCACAAAACTTGCCCAATATCAGCCCCATTTCTCAGAGCCAGAACTCTTCAGTCATTTTACTTCCTCCAGCAGAATACCTGGGCATAGCTTGACTCTCTAGGGTGACACACTTGTCTGTTATTACTCCACCCTGCATGGCATATCACCCAGGCATTACTCTAGCTCGCCAGCTCGCCTTTTATGGCCAGATTTTCCAGCCTCTTTGTTTCCTTGGCCTAGCTCTAGCTTCCTGGCCCAGCTACCTTTATCTCCTCCTCTATATTTCTTTCCTAGCTTGGATATGTTAGGTGCACAGTGTTATTTTGTACACCTTACATAGCCAAGCCTTTACAGCCTCTTGACATCCATTATTGTACGAGACCATGTCACAAAGGAGAAAAAAGAGGTTGGGCAGGGAAAGTAGGGTAGGGTAACAGAGTATTCGTTCTATATTTTAAGGATATTTGATTTAGATATAATGAATTGCCTAACCTCGTATTGCATATATATATTCTTCATCCCAACACATCCACTCACACTCCTACGTATGACATTGCTCAACCATCCCGCCATTTCTCATCTGCCCGCCTTTGTACCTTATTAGTCTCACCATCCAACCACTGCACTTCACCTTTCACCACTACACTTCAGGCAACCTGATTATGAAGCCGCTACACTTCTTCCTTCAATGTTCCTGGAATGTCCACTTGAAAGTTGTGAGAGGTAATGTCCTTGATGCTAAGTCCCCACGTTAGATACCAAAACTGACTATATCTGAAAACGAGCAGGAATGATTGATTGATGCAAGCAAAGATTGCATGAACAGCTTTAGGAGGTTTTGAAAATGGTTTTAGAATTATTAATAATTAAAAAACCCATCTAATTTACTCTATAAGTAATATATGTGGTATACTGGAGTTGACGTGCTGTCATTGTACTAAACCCTGGAGCCTGGTTGTAGATAGGGAGCCATGTTTTTGGTGTATTACACATGACAGCTAGAGAATGGATGTGAGTGGATGTGGCCTTTTTTTTATTTGTTCCTGGCAGTACCTTCCATAATGCAGGAAAAGATGATCAAGTATGAAAAAGAATTTAACAACAGACCACTTTCCTGCAGGTGCAATATAACGAGTTATTGTAGCTGACCCCAATATACCTAAAAGGTTGATTTATTGCTGAACAGTTCTGAATACATGACTGCTTTACTATTTTTTTAATGCATTCTTTACCAGTACCATGAGTGATGCTCCACATGCTCGTATGGATTGCCTCTTACCTTCATGTATGATTTGTCACATTCCTGTAGTCTCCTTAAGTTCAGCAACACTCCTGAAGGTACATTGACAGGTTGGTAGACAAAAGCTGAAAGGTAGGAAGTCAAAAGGCAAGCCAGATAGGTTAGTTAGTACATATTTGTTTTATGGGTTAGATGGGCCAGTAAGTAGGCAGATGACAACAAAGTCATGGGACGAGAAAAGCTACAGGACAGTAAGCCTGTAGGCAGAGAAAAGATAGCCTGAAAGAAAATGGATGATTATTTGCAAATGAGACACTCTGTAAACCAGAAAAAACTTAGCTTTGTGAAAGATGCTACTGTGTGACTTACCTTTTGGATTTCCATGTGAGAGTGGGCTCTATTTTAGATTAAAGAAAAGGCTGGATAGGTTGTATGTTCTTGCACTGCCAGAAATTATTGACACTGCCACGTAGGAGACTGATAAATTAGCTGGTTCCTTAGTCTGAAGACTGATAAATTAGTTGGTACCTTAGTCTGAAATAAGGCAAAGACTCCTTTGATTGTTAAAAAAATTACCTTAGTTGCAGGGAACGAAAGATATGTTGGAGTCCTTCGTTGAAGGGAACAATGGATATTTTACAAATCCTTCGTTGAAGAGAACAAAGGATACATTGTAGAAACATTCTCAAGGTGGTGTTACGGACACCAGTGGTGTGCTACAGAGCTCAATCTCAGGACCATCTCTTGATCTCTGTAAATGACACTCCAGGAAGATTGTACTTGCTCCTACAGTTTGTTTGCAGATGATGCCAAGGTCATAAGAGAAATGTAAATCAGTGAGGATTGCAGGAGGTTACAAGGTGACAAAGTAACAAACTCCAAAGTTGTCCCGTTAATGGCTGATGGAATTCAACCCAAGTACTGTAATTAGAAAGTAATCAGAATAGGATTAAGTGATAGAAGTCCTTGCAATGATTGTAAACTAGCAGGAAATAATCTGCTGGAATTTGTGTCTGAAAAGAACTTGAGGTAAGGCATTGTGCCTAATTTCACCAGATCTTCACCCTAAGAGAATTGAGCAGACACACCTTTTCAGGTGACGTGGCATATATTAGAATTGTATGTACATACATGGATAGAGACTTTCAACAGAATGTTCACAATATATTGTAGAGCAGAATTGGAGTATACTTCTCAGGTTTAGTCATTGCACAAAAAACTAATTTATGGTGCATGAAATAATAGAACCATGGTATGGGTAAGGCTTAGAAACAGATTTATGCACCATGAAAAAAGGAAGTGAAAGGTGTTTCCATCGCACCCTTCAAAGCTGGTTTAAAGGTGTAGTGAAAAGGTCTTCATGAAATCAAGGGTCATAATACAAAACTAAGCACATTACTTGTTAGAAATACTTTTTTAGTAACGGGAGTGAATGAATGCAATATATCGATGAAATTGTGAATGCAGACACTATACCATTTCATCACATTGTCCTTTCATGCCAAAAATGCATCTTCCATCCAAAATACTTACGCCTCAGTTGTCCTTTGCTTAACTCACAAGAAAATGCATTACACTTCTTGACCTGTAGTCTCATCCGGTGGATGTAGCCAGCTTCTTTGGTGTTGCAGGAGACTCGCAACAGGGGATCCTGAAGCAGGAAGTTAAAGGTAAAGGTATATGGGATGGCAGATATGTTATTTATTTTATTTAAGCATGCCAAGTGAGTAATGACAAAAGGTATGGTGTATAATGAAGTGCCAGGGGATCGGATTGCAGATGAGTATCTCTGGAAAAGGTTTGTCAGACTGTTCGACATTTGTTTGGCACAAGGTGAAGTGCCTGAGGACTAGCAGAAAACATGTATAGTGCCGTTATATAATGGCAGGGGAGGACAAAAGTGAATGGCTGAATTACAGGGGAAGATGCTTGTTGAGTGTAGCTTGTAACGTGTATGGGAGGGTGATGGAATGCACAGAACATTAGACAGATGGATCAGTGTGGCTTCAGATGTGGTAGATGATATGGACCCTCTGTTTGCCTTGAATAATATGAAAGAGCGAGTTGTATGTCTCATTTTTAAATCTCTTAGGGATGCTGTATGGAAGGTACAAGTACTAAATGCAGCATGTTTTTACTGGGAAAGTAAGGCATATGTGCAAGCAGGAAGGGAAAAGGGTGGATGGTTCCCACTTAAGGTAAGCCTACTACAAAAATGAGTTTTCCCTGTGATTATTCAAAGCAATATGTTTATGGGTTCGGTGGCCAGAGGCAGGTTTACATTATGTTGGTGATAAGGTCGAAGGTGCTACAAGGAGTAAATAGAAAATTACTAGATGCTGTGAGTTTTTACTTATACAGTAAGGAACATATATGAGTAGGAAGGGACGAGGTGAAGGTTTCCAGGGAAGGTGGGTATACAACAAGAGTTTGTTGTCACTGGTTTTTTAATGTTTATGGATTGGTGAAGAAGGTAAGTGCAAGATGCAGATATATATTATATTGGTGATTAGAAGGCATGGGTTAATGAATCAACTGCTGATTGCAGATGATATAGGTTTGATAACAGACTGTTAAGAAAGATATTCCCAAAGCTGTTAAGAAACTAGAGACAAAATAGTGAAAAGAGAAAGTTAAATGTAATTGTTACCAGTTGTAAAGTAATAAGGTGCAGCAAAGTTGAAAGATGGATAGTGTGATGATGAGTTTGTATTGGGAGAACTTGAAAGAAGTGGAACACTTTTAGATACTTGATAGTGGATATGATGATTGATGGAACCGCTTAGGCAGAAGTTAGTCAAAGGTTGAATGATAGTGGCATTTTTCCTGGAATCTGTCGCACCTTTGGGCACTATTAACACATCAAACACTTCCAGTGTGTTTGATGCCATCCTGGCACAAATCACATCCCGTACACATCCAATGGGGGGCATAGTTAGTGATGTTATATCTAAATAAAAAATCAATAATACAGGGAACAGCACCAGTGTAGATGTGAAATTATGGCACTTAGTTATACCATTTGTAAAAGTTGTTTGACTGGTGCATTTACTATTATCTTAGTCAAAATATTTAGCACTACTTTTTTATTTCACCAGTTTTTACTCATTTTCTTTCACAGATGTCTTACATAACCCACACAGTAATAATAAAGGAAATAATCTCAGTATGTAGCTCGTTATTACAATGCTTTTAATAACAGCATGGGAAGCCCTTGCCTGAAGGCATGTTCCTGGGGCCTCACCATCTGTGCCCAAAAGTATTAAGGAACATGTATAGAGAGAAGCCAGTGCATGTGACAGTATTACATGACTAGGTATCATGGGCCTTAAATGCAAATTAAGGAAAGTGGTGGATATGTCGGAAATAAAATGGCTTAGAATGATGCGTGATGTGAGGCTTGTTGATCACACAGGTAATAAGTTTAAGAGATGGGTATGATTCTAAGTGAAGCCTGATTAAGAAGGCCAACCAAGATATGCTGAAATAATTCTGATATATGAAGACGAGTGAAAACTGACAGACTAAGGATTTATATCAAAAGGTGGAGCAAGGTGGAATGGGAGACTAAGATTGGGGGATGGAGAGAAGGAGGCTTAGGTATATCAGGGATAACATTCAGGGCAAGAGGCATGCATTAAATTGATTGTATGTATTGGATTGATGTGTATGTGGGATGAAGTGCTGTCAGTAAGTATGACCAGGGTATATGAAGTAGTCAAGGTATACCAAGGAGTAGTTGATGGGTCTTGGCCAAGGATGTTAGGCTTTCATTTTGGTACTTTTTTCAAGATAGCTTAGAGATATGTATAAATGAACATTATTTATTTGTGCTTGATGCTTCCTTGAAGCAAGAATGGCTGTTAGGTATAGAAATTACTTAGTTATGCAACCACAGGGCCTTTTTTATGGGGCTCCTGCAGCCTCAGTAAAGCACTTCACATGAGAGCAAAGTTTAAGTTAGGGTCCTTTAGGGTGGTAAGGTCCTTAATGAGGTTGAACCTCTTTCTCTCTAACAGCCTTTTTGAAGGCGACTTCTTTTTAATGGTGTTACAGCTGGCAGGTAGAATTTGGAAATGCATCGTTACATTTTGTTCAAATACATCCAACTTTCTTGTTACACATTTTCTCAAAACCTGTCACCTGTTTCAGAAATCTGCCACTGAAGCAGAGTCATTTGCAAACAGCAATTGATTCACCTCCCATGCCCCTACATACTGCAGACCTTCCTCAAGGACCCTAATGTTTACCATCCTTCCTATTCTGTCAGTGTGCAGATTAAGCAGCCACTGTGACATCACACAGCCTTGCTGTAAGCCCACCTTTTTTAGGAAAACTGGACCTCATCCCTTCCTGTGGATATCCATGCCAGACTCTCCTAGTATTAACTCCTCTCTGCATTTAGTAAAATTTCATTTACCATAGGGTAGTGGATAGGAACATTTTGGCTGAAACATTAGGTATGGGTAGTAGTTATGAAGATTAGGTTGTGGTAGTCAGTAGGAACATTAAATAGGATCTTCTACAAGCACTGCAGTAGAGTTGCTTTGCCAATGCCTGTTAACGGTGAGGCACTAAAGGCTAAGAAGTGGCACTGGAGTTTACTAAAGTAACCTTATGCCAAGTTGGCCCAGAAGTCACACTCTTCTTCCGTAGTTAAGGTAGCTGATCCTTTCATATACAGCGTTTGTGTCACTATTCATTTATTCACATAAAGTGTATTCACAGTTTGTAATCAGACCTGTTCTGTATAATAGTGTTGGAAATTGGGAACATAAAAATTTAAATGATTTTAAGGCATTAGCACTTTTACTTTAGAGAGGATGCTAAAAATGTTAATTGTATCACAAACAGTCGAAGGTCAACATAATTTTTGAATGAAGCCTATTCATTATTTCTTTTTGTAGCAGATATAGTGCTGATGCATTAAAATAACATAAATTTTTGTTCCCAATTTTAACATTATTATATTATACAAAACAGGTCTGATCATAAACTGTGAACACAGTGTGAATGAATGGATAGCGACACGAACATTGTATATGAACCAGTCAACAACCTTAGCTATGGAAGAGGAGTGTGGCTTTTGAGCCACTTAAGCATACTGCGACTATAATTAAGGAGTCTATTGTTGTGGCCACTCCCTTGAGGAAGTTCCAGGTGGGAACAGGCATCAGGTAGACATAAATAGCTTTAGCACCTTACAAAAGGCATTCGTCAACGATAGCGTATGCTTTCTTTTGATCAGTAAATGCCATACACAAGCCATCTCTCTTTTCAAACCATCTCTCTCATTCTTCCGAGCAAACACCAGGGTCCAACACCTTCTGCACTGAAACCATTTTTCTCAATCTGTTTGTATATATATATATATATATATATATATATATATATGATTTTTTTTTTTTTTTTTTTTTTTTTTAGGACTATCCTTGCATAAACAAGTCATCTCTTAATTATAGTAAGACTACTATATTTTTTGACTTGACAAACTTTAGCATTACTAGATTAAGACATTAAAAGTAGTTAGTGCTAAAGTTTGACATGTATAAACATAAAAAGTAATCATCTGTAATTCAAAGAAGACTCATGATTATACAAGAATAAAGGTGAGTGTTCAAATTATAGAGGTATAAGTTTGTTGAGTATTCCTGGAAAATTGTATGGGAGGGTATTGATT
>JAYMFT010275454.1:0-10565 GCA_038088735.1 Panulirus argus
ATATATATATATATATATATATATATATATATATATATATATATATATATAATTATTTTCATACAGCCAGAAACAAATGAAAAGCCTCATTCGCTCACATCAGGCTTTAGTCTCTCAAAGCATCTTTCACTCCATCCTTTCACCCTAATGTCCCTTTTATGGAACTCTGTATATGATATTAATTGGATTGCTTTCTTTGGAAGTATATTTCACTTGCATTTCAAATAAGTCTTATTATCGTAAGATTTGATAGTTAAAGCTCACAGGGGAATGTACTATATTTGCATGCTGTTTATTTATTTAAGATCTAATATTTCTTTTGTATTTACAGGTTGTGATCCTTGGAGATGGCGGAGTAGGGAAATCGTGTCTTATGAATCGTTTTGTCACTGACCGATTTGATGAGCATTCCTTCCACACTATTGGTGTTGAATTTCTTAATAAGGAGATTGAACTGGGAGGGGAAACTTACACATTACAAGTAAGAGAAGTGTTGTCTTGGTTTGGAAAGAAATTTCTTTTTTATAGGTTCCAGGTTCATTTCTGTTTCGTTTTTTCATGGAAACACTTATCATAAAAGTGTTTGGATATCATTTCATCCATTAACTCCTTAACTTACTTCTTTCTTTGTGAATCACAGTTTTACAGGTTGTATGAAAAATTTATTTAACCAAGATTAACCAAGGAATTTCAAGGATATTTACATGACAATAGAAAAACATCGTTTTAGAGCTATTTTTCATCTACTGCTTTCATTGTGATTGTTTGTAGAAAACTTTGTAGATATATTGGCACAACATGCAAAAAAGTGTGGGAGTAAGGCTGAATGTCAGGTGAGTTACCACTATGCATGTTTTGTTTATTTTACCTACACCAAAAACTTACAGCTGATTATTATTATGTTTTATCTTATATGATAAATCATTTCTTTTTTTAAGTGATGTGATTTATTGATAATGGTTTCATAACAGCAAATTTTTGAACTATTATATATTTATCAGCCATGCCAGTTAATAGCAATGTTGTTAAGGTCAGGCAGGTGCTGGCAACAGTGCCTCCACTTTTGTTAGAAATGCATTCTTCATATGATCGAAAGACAGATTGTCATTGTCAGATAATTCAGAACCATTTGCCAGGTCCTCTGTATCTAGCTAAGGGCCACTCAGTTTCCTTCCAAAGAAACACAAGAATGTGGTGGCATGACTAGAAGATGACTGACTATAGGGAAAAATTATTGTGCGGTGCCACCTTGGCAGCCACCCAGGCCTGGTAGGCATGCTTGAAATAAAGGCATTTCAATATATCCCAAGACCCTTCATACCCACAATGTAGCTACCATAAAGAAGGCACCGAAGGCTTACTCATTTTTCCTGAACTCTCTGAACAGAGATGCACACACATCACAACACTTTATGACCTGTGGTCTCAACCATTGTACATGGCCAGCTTTCTGGGTGCAGTAGGAGCCTCATAAAGATATAAGGGACTCCTGGGCCAGAAAGATAAGGTACGGTGGATGGTGTCTGAGATGGCTATAATTAGGGCATTTAGCTGCTCATTCCATCTTTGCCATAAAAAAGAGGAAATACATGGGATTTGTGTCATGAGATACCAGAATTTTGGTTTTATTTTTACTGGTTGGGTGTAAGGAAAACAAAAGAGGGACAAACGAAACTGAGCAAGGAATAGGTAAGCTGTGAATATACATGTTTTTAGGAGGGGTGAAAGTGTTCAAAAGAATAAAATGCTGACCGAAATAGCACTTTTTTCTTGAATGGATAATTGGGGCTGTGAAATCATCACTAGTGACTTTAAGAGATAGGAAATAGTTGTAACTGATCCTGTTGCTGCCCGCAATAGATTTTTCACTGGGTAACCATCTTACCTGAGAGAACAAACTAAACACCTCTTATGATAGAGAAGTACTCTTAAACATCTGTGGAATATGTCATGCAGATGAATGAAGTACTTCTTCCCCTATTTACCAGTTTTAAGCTTAATTTTGCCTTTTTATGGTCATATTCATTTATATAATTGCCTTCATTAACTTCAATGCTTGCTGGAGATGAGTAATATCAATACTTAAAATGAAGCAGTGCAACTTGAATAAAAAACTTGTGTCATTATCTGTTGGATCATATTCCCTCAACACCTTTGTTTTTCATCATATCTTGAAAATTCTTAGCATGTAAATGACTTTCCAACATGAATTAGGGTGAGACACCCTCCAGTTTTATTATTTGCTGCATGTACTTGTTTTAAGTAGAATATGTTTCTTAGACATGTTTTACTTGTTACTGTAAAAGAGTTGTGTTATTTTATTTCTTAGGTCTCACCTAACAGCTCTTTGCCTACCACAGAAGATGAGAAAGTTCTCAATGAAGAGTTAAGCAATAGCTGTCATATGTCCCAATCCCAGCATCACAGAATTCCATATGTTTTGACTTTAGTCTCTTGTTTGCAGATATGGGACACTGCTGGGCAGGAGAGATTCAAGAGCTTACGAACACCCTTTTATAGGGGTTCTGATATGTGTCTTTTAACATTTGCTGTTGATGATCCTTCAAGTTTTAAGAATTTAGAGACTTGGCGCAAGGAGTTTGTTTACTATGCTGATGTCAAAGCTGATTTCCCCTTTCTTGTGGTTGGAAATAAGGTAAATTAACCCTCTAATACTTGAGACTCTTGATTTCTGATGTCTTGATTTATTTGGAAGTCTTCCTCTTTCATACTTGTTTGTCATTTCCCACATTAGTGAGGTAGTACCAGAAACAGATGAAAAAAGTCCTCATTTGCTCACATCCATTCTCTAGCTGTCATGTGAAATGCACTGAAACTACAGTCCCCTATCCACATCCAGGCCCTGCAGACTTTTCCATGGTTTCCCTCAGCTACTTCATATGCTTTGATTCAGTCCACTGACAGCATGATGCCCCCTTTATATCATATTGCTCCATTTGTCTTATCTCTAAACCTAATAACCTTGCTTTTATTCACATTTGCTTTCAATGTCCTCCTTTGACACACTCCCAAGCTCAGCCACCAACTTCTGTAGTTTCACTTGAATCTGTTGCTAGGGCTGCATCAACAGCAAATAATAACATATGACTAACTTCCCAGGCTCCCTCACCCCTCCAGACTGCAAAGTTGCCCCTCACTCCAAGACTTACATTTACCTCCTATACCAGCTCACTCATAAACAAACTAAACAGGCAAGGCGACATTACTCATCCCCTGCTACATACCAACCTTTCATGTGGAACCACTCACCAAAAATATATCAAATAAAAACGGATGGGAATCCTGCAAGAAAGCCAGAAAAATTATTCACAGCACTACTGGGAGAAATAAGAAAAAATCATAAGACAATTACAGAAACATTTAAAAGAAAACTTGATATATGTTTAAAGTTAGTTCCAGATGAACCTAGAATAGATAATTATTTATTGAGTGTGGTGGTGGAGTAAGACAATGCTCTTCATCATGCAAAACATGTAGTAAGTGCTGTGCACTAACCCTGCCTTTTGGCAAAGTTATATTATAGAGAGTTGTAGTTCGATGCTATCTCTTCACTCATATCATCCTTTCTCTGTCTCTGTCTCTCTTCTCTCTGTGTCATATGCACTGACTTATATTCACTTATGATTTTTCGAAACAGATATTAGAGGAAACTCTTTTAACAGATTGATCTAGAAAGGAGAGTGACAACAGAAGAAGCAGAGGCATGGTGTAAAGAAAATGGGGATCTTCCTTACATTGAAACTTCAGCAAAGGTAGCAACAAATGTTGAGTCTGCATTCATGCTGTGTTTAAGACGATGGGCCAATATTGAGGGAAGGCAGGTAAGAATTTGTCTCCTTTATAATTCTTTATGTGTCAACGTAATGTATGATTCATTGAGTTTTGTACAGTAGTAGGATTTCTGTAAACTGTGGAAAATATAAAGAATGTGCTTTATAAGTCAAAGTATTACTTTATAAGGGAATCATTTTTTGATCTCAGTTTTGATAATGGTGTTTATTTTTCATTTCTTAAAAGAAACAGCTTTTCAGGTTTCATAACTGTTTATGATGTTTAAAGAGCCCAGAATTTTTTCACAGATTGTAAAGCCAAGACTTTGCTGTTTGAATGATAGCTTTAAGTAGTTTTAAGCATAAGGTTTGTAATGATTTAAATGGAAATCTATGAAAGAACATATGATTTAGCTTTTTGTCCCTCATATATGCTTATCAGAATTGGTGATAATTGCAGTTGATAGAAGAATTTATTTTGAACATTTATAAAGTCCTTTATGCTTGACATTGATGTGAACAGATGGGGCTGTTCTTTGTCTGTTCCTGGCACTACCTTGTGACATAGGAAATGGTGAATTTGTATGAAAGAAAATAAATTTTTATTCTATCAGTATGTTATTATCAGGATTACAAGTGAAACGAATAATACTTGGGTAGTTTTGACATAAGGCAAGAAACCTTAACATACTGGGGATATGCTTCTTGCATTTTTCTTCTTAAATAGTAAGCTTATTGCAACTCTGGCATCTCAACCAAACATTGTTGTGGACTACAAATTAAAAAGTGATCCCCCAAAACAACCATTGAGTGTCTCCAAATAGTCATCATAAACAGCCAAACCCAATACTTAACTGTTCATTAATAGAGGGACAGCATCTCGGCTGTAGTCTGTTTGGCCTAGCTGGTGCTAGAATGTTCTTGTCAGGAATCACATTAAAACAGAGAATTCTAGCACAGTTATTGAAAGGAAGCAGAAGTGTAGATGCTTCCAGTTTATATGAGGTCCAGCCTAGAGATGAACAAATTAATGTTCGTTCCATCACTCCTAAGCATCTGTTCTCTTAGATTGTTAATAGTTTACTAGTAAATCGTAGAAAGGCGAGAAGCAACCTTCCGGGAAAGCAGCTGGATTTCATAAGATTCTTCTTTAAATAGGCAATTTTGATTAGGTCAGAGTGCCTGCCTTTGAAAGTAAGTGAACCTACCTTTGACTAAGTGAAGAATGAAGATTAAGGAACAGACTTCCAATATTAATGGGTTACTGTCATATGCCTAGTATTTTTGAAACACATTCACATTCAGTGGTCTTGTTCTGGCCATTATTGTCAGTATGTGTTTTTTCCCAGGATGATCATGTGGTAATATCTTATATCTTATATCTTATTTCTCAGGTCTTTCATGTATACAATATAAAAGTACTTAATATCATTATGAGAAAAATATTAGTTTATTATTTTTTCCATAGACTAAAGGCAGCCTTCCTGCATGTGCGTTATACATGATTGCTGTTGGATACCAAGTATTCTGTGATACTCGACTTTGAGAACTTCTCAGTGGTCCCTGAAGTTCCATTTCTAGGTCTCTTAATGAGCTGGCTTTTGCTTCATTAGAATGAAAATTCATCATGTAACTGTAGTTCTACTCTTGACTTTATTGCTTTATTGAAGGCTTAAAGCTATTTTTGTTACTGAGGCCAACTGTAGATGAAAAAGGACAACCATCATATTTAGATATTGCCCATGTTTTTAGGTTCTGTTAAAGAAGTAGGTAATAAATCAGTAATTTTTTGTAACTGGAGAAACTAGCAAACATCTTAACAAGAGTCCCAGTTTTTTAGAGGCAGTCTTAAAAGACTGAGCAGTGTGTGGTTTCCAAAATTGAGAAAGTGTTAAGTTGGCACAAAGTGTGTAATACATTCACTTGTGGAACCTTAGAACTGATCAGAGGAGATAGGAAGCTCATAAGAAGTGTTAGAAACATATGAGGAGAATTTGGTCTTAAGAAGTTTTAAACTTAACTAGTTTGGATGTATCCAACTGTGAAGTCCTTTCTAAATCCAGATGTATAGTTAAGATGAAAATATGTATAGAAAGAGCAAGGAAAATTGCAGAAAATTTGCAAGAGATGGAAGAATACAGAATGAGTGAGTCAGTGAGTCATCAGCATATTGGTGAGTTGGCATTGTAGATTCACCACTTGCATAGATAAGTGTAAGAATTAAGAAGGAACAAAATTACTGTTGAAAATTTTGAATGGGTCTCTGCTATTTCTCATGTGTCTCTTCATTTTTCACTGCTTTAAAGTGGCACTTCATAAGCCTGAAGGTTGATTGTAATCCAGAGTAATAGTGTAAGGATGAGTTTTATTAGTTGAGCTTCATTTAGATAAATGATACATTTCTGAACTTTATCTCTTATTCATTTTCAGGAGAGAATGCCTCTTCCAGATACAGTGCAGCTGGACAGTGATGGGTCACATCATCGACTTTGTGCATGTTCCTCATAGGTGTAAGGTATGTCTTTTACATGGGGTAATTAAATGCATTGCTTATGGTGTACATCCTGATACTATAGTCTATATGATGGTATGACTGTGCAGAGTCACCTCCTGATACTATAGTCTGTTTGATGGTATGACTGCAGAGTCACCTCCACCTATTTTACTCACTTTGTCCACTTGTTTATCTCAGAAAAACGTCCAGTTGATCAGAAAAGACCATGAAAAATTTTGCTTGTTGATTTTTGTCAGATAAATGAAGCATTTAAGAAATGTAAATAGTCAGTGAAATAGAAAAACAAATGAAACTAATGTAAATTGCTGAAGGAAATACACACAAACATGACTGTAGAAATAGAGAATTAGGGCTCTGGAAAGTATGTGGAAGATTACCAGGTGGACTGCTGAAGATCTGTTTCTTATACCTTTACCTTCATTATCAGTACGTTCTTTTCCTCTTTAATTTTTTAAGAAGATGGTACATACAGAATTTCTAGATATTTTGACCAATGATCATCACCACACCTTTAAATGCTGAAATTTTTAAATTTTAAGTTGTCAGATAAGTGATGCACTCACTGCTTAGTTGCATTAAGAGTTAGGAATATGAGAAGTAATTTTTTTTCAGCAAGAATACTTATTGATAATTAGAAGAGACGGGAAAGATATTAATCAGGGGTAGTGGGAAAATTAAAAGCTTTTTCTTTTTTAAAGAATAGTGAAAGGATATACATTGATTGCCATACCATCAGGTTGACTGTAGGAACCTGTAGGTCATCCAGAAATACAATCATTTGAATGCAGCGGATGGATACTCTGTCTTTTCTGTTTTTATAAAGACACCTCCTTCTGGTATTTAGTAGGTATTTATTTTGGTTTTAGATGGTAGTTTAGTGAAACAAGTACTGCTTACTTGTACAAAAATATAACATGTGAACTGTGAAGATTGCAACAGTACATGTACCCAATGGGGGAAAGGTAAACAGAAAAATCAGAATGTAGATGTTGGGGAAATTGAAAGCCTTGAGGATCAGGTGAGAGCTATGTTAGTATTGTGTGTAGTTTAAGAAAATGTTAAATAATGGAATGGGCTACAGAAGGAAAGTAACCAAAGAGAACCATTATGATGAGAAAAAACTACATTTCCCTTGGTTTATTTAGCTTTCCTTAGAAAACCTTGCAAGAATTTGCTCCACTAAATCCTAACCATCAGTTGTACCCAACAGCTTGGTGTTTACAGTTCAGTCTAGTCAAAGCAGCTAGACCTAGTTTAGTTTACCCAGACATAGGAAACCAGCTACAGTAAGAAAGTACCAGCACACCTCAAAAATCATTTAATGTGGTTTAACCCATTAAGACCTTTAGAAACAGTCAAAACAGTTGTCTGCATATACTCTCACTAGTCAGTTTCAATTCACTGCCTGAATGTGTATTGAGTGGCATAAAGAACATTTTTTCACATAGTGCTGGCAATAATCAGTAGGTGTACCTACTGGAATGCTCACATTTGTATTGTGAATGGTTATGTTTGAAGGTGTGTCCTACTCAGCCCTAGCCTACTAGTATGTAGTGGTTCATTGAAGCTTCTAGAACAGCAATCATAGATTTACTTGACCATAACTTGTGGCTTTTCGCATAGCCATTAGCTTTAATTTCAGTTGTACGAAGTATATGCTGATTACTTGCTGTATTAGTTAAGAGATTTTGTTGGTCATTTTGAGTAGGCAACAGAGCCAGTAGATGATTTTAAACATCAAGTATTACTTTAATGTCAACATGGTGCTGAAAGACTTGAGGATGAACACTTTATGTCATTGTAGAGGCATCCATGATTAACATTAGCTGCACTTTCCCATGCATAAAGTTGGCAGCTGCCTAGCTCCATTTTATATCATTTACTGTGAGACATGTGCACTCCATTTATGCTTGTCTAAGTTGGACAAAACTGATACTAAACTTTGACGATAAGAAAGAAAGAAAGACATGGGTGAAGATGAAAGAAGGGTGGAAGTACCCTGATGCACTTTATCACAAGGAGAACTAATATCTACATTTCTTTTTAGAACATCCTTCATATTACTTGGTGAGGTATGTGCATTTCATGCTCTCTTCAGTTCATAGTTAGTTTAGTGTAGAGAGACAAGTGTTTCACTTCACTAGAGGATGCTTGTAGAACACTTGTACCTGCTTCCCTTCCTCATGGGTTTAGTACACTGTTTTAAGTGACCATTAATTTTGTTGCTGTTAGCGGGCATTTAGGCCAGAGATATACCCTGTTTGGATGGATGAATTGATGACAGTCTAATAGGTTTTTTATGGCCACAATTGTATAGTCCTTCGGAGATGATAGGTGAAAGTGAGGATAATTTCCAGATGTAGTATGACTTTATTCATTAGAATACAACTACATTTTTGGATTGTACAACAGGGATGTGTCCTTTAGGCATCATCTGTCAGAGAGAAGAAACAAGTCCTCTTCATGCAGAGTTGATTTCCCTTCCATTATTTTTTTTTTTGTGTCCTTGAAATTTTGACATTGTAATAGTAAGATAGATGTGTATGTATAGATTTATTTTTAAATTTGTATTTTGATTTTTTTTTTTTCTTTCTGATGAGACTTTGGAAATGGTATAAAAAATCAGTATTTATTTTTCATTCTTTTGTACTTGTTTGCTATTTCCTATGTGAGTGAGGAGTGTCTAGAGCAGATAACTGAACCTTAGAGGAAATAAAATCCTTATTTGGTTCTTTCTTCAGTTCATTCTTTTGGAAAGCAATACAAGAGGGGAGGATTTCCAGCCCCTGGCTCCTCCCCATCTTAGTCACCTTTCATAACTTGCAGGAGATATGTGGGTAGTATTCTTTATCTCCATCCCCAGGGATAATTGATATATGTACATTAATTAATTATAGAATGCATTTATTGATTGTATTGATTTTTACAGGTGAGATTACGATATGGCTTGGATGGACGCTCAAGAAATCAGGTGTTATTCTGTAGGTAGAGTTATAAGGAGTATGAAATCTGAATGTAAATTTATGGGCGTATGTATGGAGACTTTTACTGGATCATTTACAAGTAATCATTAGTTATGAAAATGTCTAATTTTATGATTGCAAGTAATATATGAAAAGTTCTTCATAGTTGGCTGTAAGAAACCCAATTTCTCATGTGTGAATGTTATTCATATCATACGGATGTTTGAAATACATGAAAAACATGGTTATGTCAAGCTTTAAATATGTCTTCTTGTATGTAATGATATGGTGTAATAGAGGTCTTACCAAACTCTGCCTGCTTGAGGTTACATTTTGAGTGAAAAGCCACCTTTAGTTATGCTGTATCATAGTTAGTTGATGAAGCAGAGTACAGTCACATCAGTCATTGCAAGGGAGTCCATCCTCTCTGTTACTGAGTGGGGTAATGCCAGAACCCTTTCCAAAAGGAGTTCTAGGATATTAAACAATAATAATAGCACCATGATGCTGATGATGATGTTACTGTACTCTACCTGCATGGGGTTACACCATGAATGAAAAGTCACCTTTTGTGAGGTTGTATTGTTGCCATATTAGTGATTGTAGTGCAGCATTGAAGCTGCAGGAATCTGATAAAAGAGGTCCTAGGGTTGTATGATATTAATGATGATAATTTAATGGGTTAAGTACCATTAAGATTCCACTTATTTATTTATTTATAATTATCCCTGGACCTCTTTCAATGAAAAAGTCCTGGTGTTACCCAGGACCTCTTTGTAAGGGCTCCAGCAGTTCCACACTGCATTACTTCCAGTAGAAGGGAAATGAGGACTTCTTTGGAGTGAGAATTTCTTTGATGAGACTCTATTTCCAATGATACAGCCTCACTAAAGGTGATTTTTCACTTGCAACGTAAACACAAACAGCCAAAGCCTAGTCCTGAGATCTTACTGACTGTATGTATCACTTATATTTTAATTAGCATTTCCTTTATTTTTCCAACAGAATCAAGTTCCCTAAAAATAATGTTGGTGTTAGATAAGGATGAAAAGTGTAGGTATATTTTGTATTGTAATAAGAGCAAAATTTTTTTAACTTTTTTCATGAGTGAAACATTAAGTATTTTTTTCTTTTTTCTTTTTTTTCGTACATATTCACCTTTTCCCACATTAGCGAAGTAGCGTTAAGAACAGAGGACTGAGCCTTAGAGGAAAAACCTTCACTTGGCCCCTTCTCTGTTCCTTTTTTGGAAAAGCAGAAACTGAAGGGGAGGATTTCCAGCCCCCCGCTCCCTCC
>JAYMFT010275465.1:0-10565 GCA_038088735.1 Panulirus argus
GCGCCTTCATCTCCCGTGTGACGCGCCCTCATTTCCCTGTGTGACGCGCCCTCATCTCCCTGTGTGATGCGCCCTCATCTCCCGTGTGACGCGCCCTCATCTCCCTTTGTGACGCGCCCTCATCTCCCCGTGAGACGCGCTCTCATCTCCCTCTGTGACGCGCTCTCATTTCCTTCTGTGACGCGCCCTCATCTCCCTGAAGGCTCCAATTTCTTCAAGTCGTCTTAAGAATGAGAGAGGAGGCAGAGTGTGGCGTTGCGGGCTCAGGTGGCAGTGTTGGGAAACACTGACGCTATTGTGTCCGCCTCGGGCTCGGGTGGGGGGGTTTGTGCCGATGTGGGGTCCCTGTTTAGCCCTCCGGGCGCCCCTGCGGCAGCGCAGACCTCCGCTGTGTCCAGTCTTGGATTATCGTAACTTCCATTTCCGTAAGCCTCTTGAGTCCTCTCCGAGTCGTCTCTCTCTGATCATCGGGATGGATACCGCGATCCATGGGTAATATCCTATCGTATCCTGAAGGTTACCCCTCCATGGGGGACGCTGGGGATGCCTGTGTCGTATGGTTTCTTATGATCTGTCGTGGTATCGCCCGGTCATCCTCTCTAGGGGGCACTCCGAGGGAGCCTGTGTGGTGTTTCTTCCTATTTCCTGCCTTACTAACGTCTGGCCATTCTCTCTGGGGTATTGTGGGGGAGCCTGTGTGTGTGTTCCTATATCCTGCCATACTAACGTCTGGTCATCCTCTGTGGGGTACTCTGGGGGAGCCTGTGTTGTCTCCCTCCCCATCCCGGAACCTTCTGACCGGATGTTGCGTCTGGGGTGTGATGGAACTCCCTGCCATCTTCGGTCTCCCTTCCCTCCCTCGCTCAGTCCTCTCCTCACCAGCCCCCGTCCTGGCCGGTCTGCCCCCGGAACTGCTGTAGGACCAGCCACTCCCTCGCTCCCGATGGACAGCGGTGCCCCTGGGCGTCCCGTCGCGTCACCCGCGCTACTGTGTGGCGTTTAGCGAGTCAGTGTGTGGGCCCTTGTGGCGCGCCTGTGTATTACCCTACCCAGCAAAGCCCTGGGACAGTACCTTCTCACGTCTTTCCCAGCCACAACCCCTTCCTCTGAAGGCAGGGTTTCCACTTCTTTCCCAGACTCCTCGATTACCTCTCCCTTCCCCTGTACGGTTCTTGATGATTTTCGGCCTTCATATCTTTTTTTCTCCGCCCCAAGGTCCGGCCTCGCTAGGGCCTGGTCGTCCGTCGCTGGACATCCCGCGATTGGAACTCCCCGACGGGGGCTGGTGTGAGCGGCGACCAGACCCGGCTCCCAGTGGGGACGGGTTGGCAGAGCAGCAGCTCCAGTGTATGTGACGCGCCGAGATATATGGACGTTGTTAGTGACCAGGGTGGATTCTCTCTTGCTCCCTCTCTCTCTCCCCCACTCCCTCTCCCTCTCAACAGTGTGTAGATGGCACAGTTGTTCAACCTGAGAACCAGAAGAACAGGGAAAGGTTGTGGTTTTAGTACCTTATGGTTGCTTCACATGTCGTTATGACGTTTTCATTCTTGCAGTGAGGTTGGGTGAACGCTTCGACCGCAATGTCGGTTTTGAATTTGACTTTGAAATACTGTTTTGAAGTGTGTGTACGTGTGTGAGAGAGAGGGTAATGTGAGGGGGGAGGGAGGGAGGGAGGGGTGTAGTCAGGGTGTATGAGAGAGAGAGAGAGAGAGAGAGGAGTGTGGGCCCTCTGACCAGAGGGTGTCAAGTGTAGCAGGCGCGGCACCTAGCAACAACACCCCAGCACCTCCCCCGCACCTACACCCTCCACTGGCCCACACCACCCAGCCATGGCACGGTGGTATGATGGGTGATGTCCACGCCGCTGGTGTCCGCACCTCTGATGTCCACACCCAGTGTCCGCACCTCCCTCCGCCTTCCGCACCACTGGTGTCCGCCGCAGCTAGTGTCTGGACAGCTTTGTTTACATTCCGTCACGTGGGGCCGTCCGCGCCACTTTAACCGACCCGGAACTTCCATCTTCAAGTATGGATCGTGTGTCAGCCAGACGGGGTCAGGATATGACTTTGTCAGCCAGACGGGGTCAGGATATGACCGTGTCAGCCAGACGGGGTCAGGATATGACTGTGTCAGCCAGACGGGGTCAGGATATGACTTGTGTCAGCCAGACGGGGTCAGGATATGGCTGTGTCAGCCAGTCGAGGTCAGGCTATGACTGTGTCAGCGAGACGGGGTGTGGATATGACTGTGTCAGCCAGACAGGGTCAGGATATGACTGTGTCAGCTAGACGGGGTCAGGATATGACTGTGTCAGTTAGACGGGGTCAGGGTATGACTTGTGTCAGCCAGACAGGGTCAGGATATGACTGTCAGCCCGACGGGGTTAGGATGTGTCTGCCAGTCAGATTGGGCCAGGGTATGACTGTCAGGCTGCAACAGAAGAGGTCGGTGGGGTTGGCTGCTGGGCAGGTGGTGTGGGTGGCAGGGTTACCCCCCGCGTGTGGGTGGCCAGGTAGGGTCCCGTCCCCGTCAGGCCTGGACGGATGGTGAGGTCTGGTGACGTCATCTTGTTACAGGAACGGTTTTCTGGGTGACGGTGTGACAGGAAGTTTTGGATCTCGGCAAAAGTTCGTATTCCTAGTAATATTCGGATGGGCGGTTTTAGAGAGGATGGCAGCCTGGTCTCGGAATTAATGCGATATAAAAACGGTAAAAAAAAAAGTATCTTCCGATGAATTTCAGAATAAGTACGACTCGTGTTGTCTCGGTAGGGTTAAGTGAGCGTGACCCTGAGACATATTTCCTAATAAATATGGTAGGCCCATTTTTTTTTTTTTAGTTATTTTCATCGAAATATGAAATTATTATAACTTTTAACATGGCAAATGGCAGGAAATATCGTTAACAATCGATATATTACAAAAATCATGAAAGTGAGGCTACCAGTTTGAGGCCAGTGGATACAAAAAAAAAAAAAAAGAATCTAAATTCTTCGTCCGGGGTGTCATACTGTTTCATACAGAAACTGTTAAGATACTTTTTTTACCGAGTGTACTTCAGTGTCATGAGACTACCGTACGACCGATCACAGAGTGGGTGGAGCTGGAGCAAGGGCTTTGTTTCCTCTTGATGGGAGTGGATGAGGCAGTTACTGTTCTTGCTGACATCATAAAAGCTGCACCAGCCTATAGAGTTGGCCCGCAAGGACCCGTCGGTACATATTCTTGCCAGGCATGTTGGTAAGCACCTTGTTTAGTTGTTAACTTATTTGGCCGTATAGGGTATGAGGACTGAGTTGGTGAGGATGACGGTGTACGTAGTATGGTCGGTTGTGAGAGGTCTGGTGTTCCTGGGTTTGACAGATTACAGATGTGCGATCTCCTGTTGATGCATCCCGAAGTGACAGTATCACTGGAACACCGAGGTTGAGCCGTCAGCGGTAGCCTGGTGGACGGTAGGGGGTCGTATCGTGCCAGGGAGTCGGGGTCGTCGACAGAGTGTAGAGTAGAGAGGTGTTGTGGGATCGTAGTGGGCGGGTGTGGGGATGTCGGAGTCGCCTGCCGCTAAGGACTGCACTGAGGCCGTAAGTGACTGAAGGAGGATCAAGCTGGGTTACCATATACATCACCCTAGTGGGCGTGGGGCAGCCTGAGAGTGGTCTTAAGGCTTTGTTTGGAACGTCAGGGAAACAAAGAAGTTGTTGATCAGCCACCGACGAGTACTGACCACTGTATATCGTTGTGGGGAGGAAGTTATATCTTCCTAGTTATCCATATCAGGTGAGGGAGGAGGTGTATCTATCAGGTGTCTATCTGTACGGGGAATGCAGTCTCGCTCTACCTGTTTATCTTGACGGGGAGGAAGGTGTATTTAGTGAGGTATCTGCGGGGAGGGCTGTGTGCGTGTCATTACCTACGGGTACTGTACGGGGAGAGTTTTACACTCAATGGGGCCCCATTTCTTGATCATTCTCAGTAATAACAGAACTTTTTAAACTTTTGCTTGATGTCCGCAGATACTCTTGCCCCGTTCACTCTCTTCCATTCATCCACAACTCTTATACCATCTTTTTTAACAAGTTTCTTGCACAGTGCCATGTTATGTCCTCGGCTATTCTATCCCTACTACGTCTTCCATTGTCTGCGTCAGTCAGTCACACCACCCCGGAATCTCCTCTCTTCCATAGAGGGCAAATTTAAGGCCTCTAGCCTTTCCCTGTGTGTGTGTGTGTGTGTGTGTGTGTGTGTGTGTGTGTGTGTGTAATTACTATTTGTGTGTTGTGAGAAAGAGTTTTACACTTGTATAACCCTATCTCTGAACCTTGTATATAGGTGCGATATCTGTATACTCCTGTGCGTGTGTGTCTATAACTGGGTTGGTCAGGCCCCACGCCCGTCACCACCACAGCCAGCACCTCACCCCCAACATTGACGCCCCTCGTGTGTGTGATGAGGCCCCTTGGACGTACGTACGGCACTGGTAGGCGTACTTCAAGTGAGAAAAGTGTGAGATCTGCGCATAGTAGTGTGAAGAGTGTGAGGTGGGAGTGGAGTTGGTGGGTAGAGAGTGTGTATCATGGAGACTACGGAACAACATCGAGTGTACAGTGTAGGGTAGCTTCCCCCAGTACGTGGTAACTTGCCCTCCGCGGTTTACCCTCCCACCGCCGTTCCCTGTCTTCCCCTCAGACTCCGGGGGGTGAACAGGAGGGTGTTTCCCTCAGGAGTACCCCCCAGAGAGGTGCCCTGCTCGCCTGCCCTTATGATACCCACGGAACTTATCTCTCTGCACATGAGATGCTGGGGGCGGGCTGGGCTGTGGGTAATCACGCAGGGCACCACTGTTGCAGTTCTCTTTATTTATTTATTATTTATTCATTGCTGTCTCCGGACGGAGAGGATGCGGGTACTGGGTGGTTGGTGGGTGGAATGCCTGCCGCCAGTGCGTTGCAGGTGTGGGTGGAAGGCCTGGCTTTGAGGACCCATGGTGAATGGCGCTCTTTCTGAGCTCGGATGGAGGTCTTGAGCTGCTGTTTAACGAGATCTGGCCCTATTATCTCAGAGCTGGGCGTCAGAGGTGCCCGCCTGAGGCTCCTCTTATACGTGAAAAGCTTCCCACAATAGAAAGAAAAAGAAAAAAAAATTCTTTTGTTGCAGAGAGCGAGTGGCGGAGCTTCTCTCTCTCTCTCTCTCTCTCTCTCTCTCCCATGTGGTGAAGTAACGGTAACAGTGGTTGGATGACGTAGATATGAACGGGTATAGGGAATATATCCACGTTTTAGTGGGCCGCTCATAACGTTATGTAAACAGACATTACCCGATTTCCTCGTGAAACGTTATGTAAACAAACATCAGCTGATTGCCTCGTGAAAAGTTATGTAAACAAACATCAGCTGACTGGCTCGTGAAAATTGTGAATTCGTTACAAATTGTGCTCCGCCGCGGTTAATTCATATTTGATCTTTATATGTACTTCTAGTTTGGGATTTTATTGTTTGAAAACGTATGTAAGGGTGTATTTATGGATATTATTTAATCATTAGATAATATAGTATTCCAGAACAGTCTTCGTGGTTTGAAAACCAATTATGTTTTCTGTATATATTTAGATTTCTCCTTAAGATGCATGACTTTCTTCCTCAATTTGGTGATATCTTGTTCATGTGATTGCGTCAGTGGACAGGTGGGGGCTTAATAAGCAGTTTTGTCGGATAGAAATGGAATCGATGCCTTGATCTGTTGATTCACGCCGGCAGCTGGGGCCAAAGAAAGAGGCAGAAGCCCAGGTTTAGAGGAGAGAAAAGCACGGTACCAGGACCCGAGTGTTCAGACGCTGGTGATCGTGCCGCACCAGACTAGCTGCTCAGACGTGGGTTGTGTGTGTACTGGCTGGGTCAGGAGAGGAGTTGGGTTTGTGACGGGTCGGAGGCGATCCGTCCACCCACCGGTGCCCGGGGAAGTGGTAACAGGCTCGCCTCCAGCCAGAGGTCTCCTCCGGTTCGACTCCTGCTTAGAGCGGGACAACCCGTTACTCTGTTCACCCCCTCCCGTAGACTTTGCTGCCTTCGTATACTCCACATGTATTACCGTGTTGCGCAGGGGTCGTTCATAGTTGGACGAATATGGTAGGTACTGTCAGTGTGGAGTAGGGGAGGCGAGGGAGTTTGCTCTGGTTCCCCCAAAGAGAGAGAGAGAGAGAGAGAATGGACCTTCAAAACTCCGTAAGAGAGTCGTGTACAGGAGCAGGTAAGGTCCCGGTTGAAGGTGTATCACCAGTCGACAGGCGGCAGTACTCGGCCGGGCTGGACTTTTCCCGGTGCCAGGAACTGCTGGTGGTGGTGCGGCTGGGGTTGGTTCTGTGTGTGTGTATTGAAGCGTTAAGGCGCGTGAGTGCCCGTGTGTGAGGCAACAGCCTTGTTGGTAGGAAGATAATGCTGTCTGGTGTGGTGTGGTCACTGCTTCACTCGTCTCGGGCGTGGAATTGCCTCTTTATAAGGTATGGGGAGAGAGTGCTTCTCTCGTGGGTCCACATCTCTCGAACTTTCTTTCCCCCTGCCGAGATTGTGCCATTAGGCAGGGCTAGCACGTAGCGCTGACCGCAGAAAAATGTAAGAGTTAACAGTTGAGTTGTGTAGGTGACGTGCTGTGTGGGTGACGCGTTGTGGAGTGTCATGCGACATGAGGAGAGAACGTGTTTGTGGCCTGACTGCCTGCAGCCCACTTGCGTGTCAGGGGAGAGACAAGACGGCAACTAGGGGATAGGGAGGGGAACTTGACAGTTACTGTAGTGATGGCTTACTGCGTCGCCGTCACTAACCCTTTCCTAAGTGGGTAACACCTGCCCGGTCGGTGTTTACCTGCTGCCCCTGTAATTACGTATTTATGATGACCTATTTGTACGGGGTTACACTCGTGTGTGTGTGTGTGTGTGTGTGTGTATGTGAAGGTCAGGCAAGATAGCTGACACCTGCTGAGGGTCAGCTGCTGGGGTGCTATTACGGGGGAGAAGACTACCGTTACCGTGGATCACAGGGACGGACCGAACGCCTGCTGGGATTGATATCTGACGGGGGTGACCGTTGGAGGAATACGTCTCCCACAGTCCCATCAGCTCGCAGCACTCACCTGGTGTGCAACACTCACCTCCTGCGGCACTCACCTGATGTGCAACACTCACCTGGTGTGCAACATCCACGTGATGTGCAACTCCCACGTGATGTGCAACACCCACCTGACGTGCAACACTTACTTGATGTGCAAGACTCGCATAATTCTCAACATTGATCTGATCTGCAACTCTCGCTGATTTTCAACACCTTTAGCTGAGATTAGGAATTGCGAAGGGCATTCCTGTGGCTGGTCCCAGACGGCAGGAACGGCCCGGAGTTGGTATCGCGGGGCGGTGCAACCTGGTGTGGCAGGAGGAGCGGCAGGCCAGGGCCTGGGTCAGGGCAGCGTGAAGGCCACCAGGGACCTACAGGCAGACTCCCAGGGTCCTCCGTCATGAAGGATCTCTTGTCCTCCTGATCCTGCACTCCCTCTCCTCCCTGTGTGTGTGTGTGTGTGTGTGTGTGTGTGTGTAATTACACATTCTTAATTTCCTGTGTGTACTGTACGGGGCCACATTTCTTGAAGATTCTCGTGTGTCAAATATCTCTCTACGCTTGTGTCTGCTATCCACATTTACCATTTTCTCATTCAGTCTGTTTCATTCCTCGTGAATACGTTTTTTTTTTTTTAATTCCGTGTTCTTTCCTGTAGTGGTTATCTCCCTACATGTGCTAAAGAAGTGTTTGTTTTCCCCACCATCTGTCTGGTTTAGAAATTTGAAGAGTGCGATCAGGTCACGCCTTGCTCTTCTCTCCTCCGTGGTGGGCAAATTTAAGGCCTCTAGCTTGTCTTTATGCGTCATCTCTCCAAATTCCGCTACCATCTCTGTCGCCCGCCCCCTGAACCTTCTCTATCAGTCGTTTGTGGGTTTTTAGAAGCGGTGACCAAACCTGAGAGGCATATTGTAGTTTTTGCATAATGTAGGAGGTAAACAGCTCGCTGGATATGTCCTTCAATTCTGTTGTAATATTCACCAACAGAATGTTCGTATCCTTTGGTGTTCCTCTGATGTGGTACTCTGGTGACAAGTTATGGACGATGTCAACTCCCAAGACCTTACTACACACATATTCCCGTAGCTTATATCTTGCGCGATAATGTTATTATTGTTTTTTGTTTTTCATTGTTTGCCATCCTCGTGATATTTATTTGGGTTGGATTTCATTATCCATGTTTTGAGATCGACTTCGGAATCCGTCTGTGTTCCCATATGAGTTGATGCAGTCCTCTTCCTTCAAAGTCATTTACATAGATTAAGAGAACAGAGCCCTGCTGCACTCCACTTGTGGCCACCACCCACTTGAAGAAGGCTTCCCCTGACATGTGTCCTTTGTTCCCTTCCACTAACGTAAACTTTTATCCCTGGAAGTGAGTCTTCCCGGTATTCCTGTCCGGTGATTCATCCTAATCAGCCTCTCATGCATCACGTTGTTAGATGCAGTGCCCTTGGGCAGTCCAGATGCAAATGATCGAACCGGCTTCTATTGCATTTGAGCCCAGTCTCTCATGGGACTCTCGAAGTGCGTTACACACGACCTTCCCCAAGAGCTGGGTTCTCTCTCACTTGGGTAATTCCTCATCTGCAGGAAGTCATTCATTTGCATTCTGCTCATTTTTTTTCTTCCCCAGTACCTTACAGACTAGACTCGTCAGGAGGACTTGTATGTTGTTCATCGCCTCCTCCCGGTCTCCTTTCCCAGAGATAGGTCACGAGGGTTGCCCCTTTTCCACTCCTTTGCCACTCTGCCTCTCTTCGGCTACGTCGTGAACGGTATTTCTAGTGGTTTACCAAGTACAGCCTCACACGTCTCTCGGCACATTTCTTGAAATTTCCTCAGTAGCGTGATGTGTGTATGGCTAGACCTTGAATATTCTCTCAGTATCTTTTGAGATATCCCAGAGCGTTCGAATACCTCCTGCCATTCCATCGTATTAGTAGTAGGGTTATATTGTTACAGTGTGTTTGTGTGTCGGGTTCCCAGTCCCAGTTGACCCTCCTCGTGTAACAGGTTCCCTTTTACCAGTACATTGCGTCTCGTCTTTTCCCATTACTGTATTTCTCTTTTGGCTTACTGGTTGCCATCACCAGTATGTCTCCTGTAGTGTACTGGGTTGCCATCACCATTCCGGCTCTTGTACCGTACTGGGTTGACAGAAGTAGTGCATATCGTGTCCTCTCACCAGTACTGTTTCACCGGCCGTCCCCTCCCAGTACAGCCGGGATGGACTGGAGATGCAGTAAAGGCTTGCAGGGAACATCTCCACCCTCGGTCCCTCGCCAGTAGCGAACATGCGCGGTGACGGAGGGAAACATTTCAACAGGTTTGCGAAGGAGGACTGCCACACGGGAGACAGACGTCCATTGTCAGACAAGTCTGGAAGTAAAGGTTGAGTGAATTTTACCAAGAGAGTTATGAGGCGGCCGACCTTAGTGACGAAAGTCTTTGCCCGCAGTCTGTTTTATTCTTGTTGCTTGTCACTATATGATACCCGCCACACATCTACTGACCTGACGTAACCTGAGATACTAATACACTGTTCCCTACAGTGACCGCTACCTGACCCGAGCTATGTTACTGAGACACCCGACCACACGCTACTTGATGTAACGTAACCTGAACTGCCCAGCTTGGTTTTGCTAATACCACCTAACCTCTTCTGTAGAACTGTAGACAACCGAGCGAAGTGAAAAGTCTTGGAAGATAATCAAGTAAGTAATCTCAACCTGACGTGAGCTGACTCGTTGTCTGCTGCTGCTGTTGGTGGCGGGTGTGTTAGACGATGGGGGAAGGGGGGAGGGTTAAGGTGGGTGGATATCCCTCCTCAGGTGTATCAACAGACGTGTCTCACGGGACGAGTGTAGACATTACCCGAACCGCGTTGGGGTTCGCCTAGGCAACACATCCTTCCTGTCATCCAAACGTACACACGTGGACGTTTGTAAATACAGTCCCGTTGTGGTTTCTGTATGACAGAGTTACCATGTAGAAGTAACTCTCTTGCGACCTACCTAGCTTTCGCTAACCTAGCTTGGTAACTCGCCCGACGAACGCTAATTTTATCATAGCTGAATTACTCACTCAAGGAATGCTAACTTTGATATAGCTAGATGACTTGCTCAACGAACGCTAACTCTAATATGGATAGATGACTCGCTCAGCGAACGCTAACTTTAATATAGCTAGATGACTCGCTCAGCGAACGCTAACTTTAAAAGAGCTAGATGACTCGCTCAGCGAACGCTAACTTTAATAGAGCTAGTTGACTCGCTCAACGAACGCTAACATTAATATAGCTAGATGACTTGCTCAACGAACGCTAACTTTAATAGAGCTAGTTGACTCGCTCAGCGAACGCTAACTTTAATATAGCTAGATGACTCGCTCAGCGAACGCTAACTTTAATATAGCTAGATGACTCGCTCAGCGAACGCTAACTTTAATATAGCTAGAT
>JAYMFT010275476.1:0-10565 GCA_038088735.1 Panulirus argus
CTACTTCTTCTTCTTCTTCTTCTTCTTCTTCTTTTCCCCTACTTCTTCTACTTCTTCTTCTTCTTTTTCTTCTTCTTCTTCTTCTTCGTTTTCTTTTTACTGTTCCGGGGAGATTCCCATTGTTTCGCAACCCATTGTTTATGTCATCCGGCAGTGTGTACGTTCAGTGTCCAGATGGTTTTGGTGGAGTCATCATCATCTTCTGTGTGTTGCCAGGTGATTGTGTGTGTGTGAGTGAGAGAGAGAGAGAGAGAGAGAGAGAGAGAGAGAGAGAGAGAGAGAGAGAGAGAGAGAATATGTTGCATGCCACCATCTTCAGCCTAATTGTACGACCCTTGAGCACGGCACTGTGACCTTTGAGTATGATGACCTGGCCTCTCTTTGACCTGACTGACACTGAAGGGTCGTGATTATCAAAGGGTCACGCCAGCACTCCCGGAGGGTCGTACGCCGTCGTGCTCAAAGGTGTAAAGTTTCCAGATGTTCGTGGAAACTCCGGTCCAGCGTGGACTGTCTTGTTTGAGCTCGTTATGTTGTCAGGTAGTTAGAAGCGAACCAGTCAAACGGTCAGGGAAGTTTCGGTTTCGAGTAGTTTATTTGTCCTGCTACTCCTGTGGAGGTTCCTGGGTACGTCTTTGGCTTCCCTGGTAGTTAACGTAGGGGTAACGGGTTGAAACCTTGCCCCCTGTTGCCTGAGGCTTAGAGGCGGGCGCATGAGGCACAGATGTGGACGCCTTAGGCACGAGGGTGGTCACCCAAGGCACAGACGCTGACGCCTTTAGGCATGGGGGCGGTCACCCAAGGCACAGACGCGGACACCTGAGGCATAGGGGATCGTCCCTGAGGCATAGTTGCAGACACCTGAGGCACAGAGACAAGCACCTGAGGCATAGGGGGATCGTCCCTAAGGCATAGATGCGGACTCCAGAGGCACAGATGCGGACATCTGAGACACAGGGGCGAACACCTAAGGCACATTGCGGACACCTGAGACACAGATGCGGACACAGAGGATAGAAAACCATGTTTCGTGGATTTATAAGAGCCTTTGCTTATTTACCGGTGCAATGTTTTATCGTAAACACTGAAAAGTTTGGCGTGTGAGGATTATTGCAAGAAATTAAAGGGATTTGTGCAGCCGGCTGTATTTGCCGCTCGCAAAAATAGTCACCCAACTCTTTTGCTCTGCAGTTTCGAGCAAGAGAAAAAAGCCGTAAAACTCAAAATAAATTTTGCGTCACAGTCCTATGTTTCAGAGGCATATTTTGCTGTATTCATGAATATTTGAGGGAAAATCTGGAAATGGAACTATGGGATTACATTTACGGCTGGATTTCCAGTCTGTGTAAGGCAAGGTTGTCTCAATTTATTTTTATCATAAATTCGAATAATTTTGAATTCGTGGTATAGAGGCGAGTCCAATAGCATAGTTTAAGATCTTCTTCAGTCGTTGTGAGCAACTCCTGTGCCGCGTAATTTGAATATTTTAAGCGCTCACTTGTTACAAGCGAACCCCTCACCGTCAGACCATCTCCCACGCATGTCATTACTGTTGTCACTGTAAAATATAGTGTACAAGTCCAACCTTTTAAGTTATAAGTTTCAGTCCATATCTGTAAGTTTAGTTTACAGTCCAAACCTGTAAGTCATTATTTACAGTCCATATCTGTAAATTTAGTTTACAGTCCAAACCTGTAAGTCATTATTTACAGTCCATACCTGTAAGTTATAAGTTACAGTCCATACCTGTAGGTTAGGGTTTCCAATCTAAACTTGTAAGTCATAATTTACAACCCAGACCCGCAAGTTGTAGTTTACATTTCCAACCTGTAAGTTATGATTTACAAACCGTACCTCACTTGCGATGCATTTTTCTTTCTTTCAAGTGATTTCTTTCGTGAGGACCGTGACAACTGCTTTTTACTACAGTCACTAGACTTCTAAAGAGTAAGAACTTTGCTGTGTACAAATGGTGAAGGATGTACAGTCTCCCAATAAAGTATCGGGCCCCCTCCCCCCCCCGGGCCTGAAGTTTCTAATAATCTACACCTGGCCGACCGAGATTAAAACTTAACTTCGCTCTCAACCTGATGCGGTTGTAACTTGCATGAGAGTGCGGTTGTAAACTGCATGAGAGTGGCAGCAAAGTCAAGTGTTAATCTCGGTCGGCCTGCTGTAGATTTTTAGAAACTTCACGCCTGGGGGTCCCGATACTTTTTTGGGGGGACTGTACATTTGAAAGATGGTGCGACATTGGTTGTGTGAATCTGGCCGGGAGAATTCGCCTTTAAAGGTTTTATTTTCTCTGCTCTTCTTTCTTGTCTGTTATGTGGCACTGGTTAAGTTCTGGTAATTGTTCCGGATGAAAGCCCTTTATTCCCCGTATCTGAAGATGGCGAGCAGCGAACGTCGTCTCGTACCACTCGTCATATATTCCCATGGGTCTGGGGATGTAAAAATCAGAGACCTTGCAGGGGATTCGTACCAGACGTTACTAGCATGCGTGTACACTTTTCGTCCACAATGTGGTTTTTACCCCAGGTACTGTTTGAGAGGGCTTCCAGCTTTGCATGTTGTGGTGGAGTCCATTCGTCATGTAGCAGGTCATATAATTCAACCATTGTGGCCCCAGTCCCTCTTAAGTAATTCAGTAATCGTGTAACTTGCTGTGTGATTGAATCATTGAGGCCCTTTCCTAGTAAGTAATTCAAGAATCATGTACCTTGCTGGGTAATTGAATCATTTGTGGCCCAGGTCTTGTAAATGAATCAGTAATCTTGTAACTTGCTGTGTAATTGAATCAGTGTGGCCCAGCCCCTGTAGATAATTCAGTAATCATGTAACTTGTTGTGTAATTGAATCAGTGTGGCCCAGCCCCTGTAGATAATTCAGTAATCATGTAACTTGCTGTGTAATTGAATAAATGTGGCCCAGCCCCTATAGATAATTCAGTAATCATGTAACTTGCTGTGTAATTGAATCAGTGTGGCCCAGCCCCAGTAGATAATTCAGTAATCATGTAACTTGCTGTGTAATTGAATCAATGTGGCGCAGCCCCTGTAGATGATTTAGTAATCATGTAACTTGCTGTGCAATTGAAACAATGTGGCCCAGCCCCTGTAGATAATTCAATAATCATGTAACTTGCTATGTAATTGAATCATTGTGGCCCAAGTCTTGTAATTGATTCAGTAATCGGGTAACTATCTGTGTAATTGAATCATTGTGGCCCTGTAAATAGTTGACTCATCGTTTCACTCGTTATACAATCACCGCGACCCAGACCCCAGGACGTTTTGTGCACTCTGCATCCTCTTTTGCGCCGCCTTCCACAGGATGCGATAGGGGTGCACAATATACTCGCAAAATCCCAATTAAAAGAGCAAGTCTTTATCTGTTCTCGTTCCTGAGAGATTGTATAGTCTAGTTCACCTAGGGGTTACCTATTGGACCCACCCTTTACTTTTTGTGAGCTGGAGGGTACAGTCTGAATCACTGTTTGTCCTCAAACGATGACCTGTACGTTTCGAGACGATAAGAAATGCTCTCTTGACCTGGAAATGACGTTTGTCTTCGGTATGCACTACGTCTTTCTAATTCCTGGGTTCTCATTCATGCTGGACTGCCATACCAGCGCTTGCTGCCTGTGTGTGACGTCCACAAGCTCTGGACTGGGTCTGTAGTTATCCCTCAATGTGTTTTGGTAACCATCTTACTTTTTTATCTTTCTCATATTTTTTTTCTATTTGTTGCTTATGTGCGGGATCTCTGGTATGTTTGTTTATATTCATTGATTTCGGCCTTAAGGATTCTCATCATTTGTCGTGCTAGTTATGCGTTCGTGTTGTCTCACACCATTGGTTCCTTTCCTTGTTCATGTACCACACATTTCTTGACACATTCAGAGGCGTCGCATGGGAAACCAGAAGACAGAATACCTGCTGGTCCTGATTAGGTTCTCTGGCGGAAGACAGTGTACACGAGTGAGCCAGATAACATATGACCTGCTTTTCTGTGACGGGGTTATCTGCTGGTGGACAGTACATGGGTGAACCAGTTAACAGAGGATCTGGTCGTTAATGGCGAGGTTAAATGCTGGAGGACAGTAATAATATCCTCAAGTTTCTGATCAACATATATGGAGACATGAGAGTAAAAGTACCAGGTTTGTTTGATGTCCATCCCCAGCGTAAAGAGATGATGATGGCGCGGTCTCTGACGTTTTCTGTTGGTATTTAGAATTTGCAGAACGGCACAGTAGCTATCTACAGTATATGCAACTCTCCTTCCAGCATCCTACGTATGATGATGTGACCTCTGAACCAACTCTTAAGGGTCAGGTCAAAGGCCAGGCAAATCATACCCAAGGGTCCGTTGGTCAAGAACTCTAGTAGGTTTGTCTCGCATCTGATTCTTATTAGGTCTTGTGTGTGTGGCCTGCGTAGCATTTCGGAAGACACCTTGAGAATCGCTTTGTTGTCTCCACGCCTTGTGGGAGTCAACGCCCTGAGCCGCAGCTTAGCCTTGGTCATGCAAATGGAAGTGTTGTTCTACATCTGTTGCCGCAGCATTTGAAGAACACAGTAGCGAAAGACCCGTAGACTCTGAATTCGAGCCTGAATTTGGCCACTGGTAAAGATAGTTCAGCCTAGATCTCAACTTCGCTCGTGACTTGAAGAGAATTTCCACCTCTGGTCATGGAACTCTGAGGAGATTTTTTTTTCCGTTTTTTTAGATCTTCCAGAACGGTATTAACACCCTGTGGTGTTCCATACCCCGGTGTTGTCTGTCACTGCACTGCGGACTGACCCGAGTGTTCCATGCAACACGCCTTCTGGCTCTCTCGTGGTTCTTGAATCTCACCTGAGGTTGGTAGACTTCCTGTCTTCTTCCCAGGCAGACAGACAGATTGACGCAGACTGACAGACACAGACATCCCTCAGGACCACGTTCTTTATCCAGTGATGGTGTCGGCTTCGGACGTGCAATTGATGACAGTTGAAGGACAAGTTGTGGAGCTCGGCTTCATAGCGCGTGGTGGCAGGCCGAAGAGACACACGTGCAGCTGCTGTGTCCGCTGAGCGTGTGAGGAACGCGAAGGAAAGACCGACCTCCCCAGCAGCGTGTGTTAACAGATTTATATGGCCGTCATAAATGGGGGCCAACGCATCGTTTTCTCTGTAAACAGATGATGTCATAAAATTGTTAGTTTCAGTTTTCAATTGAGGGGAAGGTGAACTGTTATTTTGGTATCTATTCAGTCAGCTTATGTATTTGATACTAAGCGAAATTTAAAGCTTAGGATGTATTGCTGTTTAGCTGGTATATGCAGCCGCTGGTGACTTGGTAAGTCTCCTGGGGTTATGCCAGTAACGTCGATGGCGCGAGGAGGGTGGAGAAGTTAGCTTGGCTTAGCTTGCTGTTATAGGGCCTGGTGCCGAGAGCCGGGGCAATTAGCTGTCTTTAAGGCGTCGCCTGCATAAGTCTTGGGTAATTTTTCATCATGTCTTTATTTCCTTTGTGTTTTCAGCCTTATTTTTCCTATTTCATGTAAGGCCTGGCATAATTGAGGACGATTGTCCTTGGCTGGAGTGCATATGAAAAAAAGGAAATCACGATTCTGTTTTATCTGATCATAGAAACCGGGAAAAAAATCGGTATCCGTGGTGCTTCTGTTGATGTGATGAATGTCTGCTGTGTTGAATGTCCGCAGTGTTGAATGTCCGCACCTGCGGTGCCGTATGTTGCCGCGGCGCGTCGCATGCGACAGCTTCTATCTGTGAACTGCTCATCAGCACCTGTGACATTGGACTTCCTTCCTGCTGGGAAGGATGTACAGTCAGACTTGTTGGTTTTAATTTTGAAATATTTATTGTCTACATAAACATATACAAAACATTTCACTGAGAATATGGGTGAATGGCACATATCTAGGGTGTAGGTGGAGGCCAATATAGAGCGTACAGTGGGTACTGAACATTGACAGAGGATGGTGACAGGTGGGTCAGAGTGGGGCCCAGGGACCCAAGGAGGACCCCCTTTACCGTCAGGAGGGAGGGAGGTCTAGGATACAGACGTGGTGGTATCCTGCCCCTCTTGAAGGTCTAGCTAGCGTGGCGTATGGTACACTCTTGAGTGGCGTGTGGTTGGGTAGTCTCTCTCTCATAGAGCCAGGGGGGTTGATGTGGTGGTGGTGAGAATGTTGGAGTGTTGGCTAAGCCTATACACACACACACACACACACACACACACACACACACACACACACGATGCAGGGGACTGGTTGAAGACCACAGAGGGCGCCACTGTTCTAGCTACCCTCTCTGTCTTTGCTACCGTCATGTGGCCAGGAGACGCAACTGACGTAAATAGCGAATTACAGAATTAGAGATACGTACATCATCCTCTCAAGTGTTGCTATGTAAGGAGTCTTCTGTTACCAATGGCAAATCCTTATCAGATAAGGTTAAGACAGGCTGGAGAATGGGCTTCCTGTTTGTTGCTCTGCTCAGTGTTTTCACTTTATCACTGATAAGGGAGTGTAGGGAGGGAGGGAGTGTAGGGAGGGAGGACGTCTTACAGCTCTAGTTTGTATGGTTCGAGTCTTGGCTGCCGGCCTGGCCATTCATGATAAGGCTGTGCCCACTCTCATTCATGGCGGGATTATACTTGTCATTCATCATGGGCTCGTTCCTTTTCATTCATAGTGGGCTTACTCATTCGTACTCCTATTAGGGTAGTTTGTCATCAACATTCGGGTTACTTAATGTCGTTCATGGTAGGGTTACTCACTCCATTTACACTAGGGTTACTGTTATTCATAATGGGTTACTCATTCTTATTCACGTTAGGTTCAGTTGCCTGTCATTCGTGATAGCTTACTCATCCTCATTCACGTCAGGGGTTACTTATTGTCGTTCGTGATAGGCTTACTCACTTTTTCGCATTACGGTCACAAAGGGAGGGAAAAAATCGATTGAAGGTAAGTGTTGGTCTCCTTGTGATATATCTTATAATGTCGCGAGTTATACGAGACGTACTCCCCTTAAGAACTGTCTTTTGATCCATGAAAATCAAGCCCATCAGTCAGGGTGTCGCCCTGGACCCACCAGGGAACGGCCGAGGTCCTCTGTGTGTGTGTGTGTGTGTGTGTGCCCCTCGAACCTTATTAGCCAGCGGGACGTGTGTGCAGGGTGGAGTGCGCGCGCTATAGTCGGGTCGCGCCAGGGTTGGAAGTGCTGCCTGCCGTTTGCCAAAGCAGACCAGGATGCATGACTGGCTGCAGGTGAGATCACGGGGCTGTTGTTGGTTCGTTGAGCCAAGGCAGGACACTGACTCGTGCCTGTGAGTCATGCTCAGGGGCCCTCCGAGGCCTCATGGTGTGTGTGTGTGTGTGTGTGTGTGTGTGTGTGTGTGTGGCGGGAGGTGGCCATCATGAGCAGATAGTGCCAGACCGTGTCTCGCCTGGCCATGGCCAGGCACCGTTGGAGTTCATGATATTTGCTGTCAGGGGTCATGATACATGGTTTCGCGTGTGGCGATACGTGGTGTCAGGGGGTCATGATGCGTGGTGTCAGGCGTACTCTTTTGTCTAATCTGGTTGTGTCAGGCCCAATTTGTGCCTTGCTCGCTGGTCTCAGGCCCAGTTTTGCGTCTTGTCTGGTAATGTCAGGCCCAATTTGAGTCGTGTTTAGGAGTGTCGGACCTAGTCCAGGTCTAATCTGGTAGTGTCAGGCTAATTTGTTTCTTGTCTTGATGTCTCGGGGGCCCATTAGGATGTTAACTGGTTGTGTCAGGCCCCTGTTTCGGGGCCCATTTGATATATTAATTGGTTGTGTCAGGCCCATTCTGTGTCTTGTCTGGCCAAGCACCTCTTAGGGTCCTGCTACGTGGTGTCAGACCCAATCTGTGTCTTATCTGGTCGTGTCAGGCTCACTTTGTATCTTCTCAGGTTTTGTCTTGCCCAGTTTCTGTCGGGCTCGGGCACAATTTGTTTCCTGCCAGGTCGTGTCACGCCCAGCTCGCGTCTCATCTGGTAGTGTCAGGTCCAGTTTGTGTCGTTTCAGGTAGTGCCTGGTCCAGTTTTTCTTACCCGGACCCAAATTTATCTTCTGCCGTGTTACGTAGTCCCAGACCCATCTCGTGTCTTATCGGGCAGCGACAGTCCCCAGTATTTGTCTTATCAGGTCGTGTCAGGGCCAAACTAGTGTCACGCTCAGTAGCAAAAGAGTCCCACTTAACGCCATAACGAACTGACCCGGTCTCAGTGCACGTCTTCGTTAAGTAGAGCGAGGCACATTCACATCGACATACCAAAACGTTTGTCAGGCCCAGTTGGTATTGTGCATTGCGGTACCAGCGTCAGGTCGCCCCATAACCAAGTTACCATAGTGTCGAGCCCACGTAAGGTACCCGTTCGGCTTCACACCTGATAGTACCAGCTCCCCTGAGTAGCTTTCAATCAGGCGATGACATGACACCGTTGGTTTCCTACCAAGTAATGCCAGAAGTCACGGTTCAGTTTCCTGACGGACCCAGGTGGTCTCATAGGTCAAGTGGTAACTGTTACGCTTACATTTGTGTAGTACTAGGTAGCACCAGACTAGGTAGTGGCAGACACAGTGTGTGCTCAGGCAGGGCCAGGTAACGTCAGGTCCACGTAATGTTGCACGTAAGTTGGCTCCCTGCGTCACGGCCCTGACGTCATCAGACAGTTCTCGGCGGAGGGGGGGGGGGAGGGGGGGGGGCGTGGCGCATGGTTCATTCCCGTCACGTTGTGCCGCGAATGAAGAGTTTTATTTTGATGTCGAAGCCCCGGCTGTGGATTAAAGCGACCATCTGTCTAGCTTTTGGCACACACGCGTCCACACTTCCCGGGAGCGGAAACCTGAATGATGTATAGATGAAAGAGGGACGGAACAAACCAGCACTCTTGTTAGTAGAGGAACGGAACGAACCAGCACTGTCTTGACTTTTGTTTGTATATCAGTTACCTTATGGATCGTTTTCTAAGTCCTGTCTTCTACTAAGATAGTGATATAGTGTCGGCCTTGCTGGAGACGACCAGTGTAACGGGAAATATGTGTAGAGGACAGAATAAAGAGGCATGAACCCGCTCCTTCTTCACATTGTGGCGAGGTTTAATCCACTCGTTTTGGTAGTGGTGAGAGGGCGTAGGCTGTGAAGGGCCTTGATGCACCAGGACCTGACAGGTTGCAGGCGGGGGTGAACACCTGTACGGCGTCAGCTGAGTAGTCCTTGTTGACACCCAGTGTTGCAGGGGAGGGAGAGTACGTTCTCTATCTGTTGTCCTGTCTTCCTGCCCGAGGATTCTCTTCTACGGGGCTCCTGCAGCGCTCGGCAAACTGGCCATGGCCACAGGGTGAAGCCCAGAAACCGTAGCTCACGAAGTGTGGCGATGTGTGTGTGTGTCTGTGTGTCTGTCGGGTGAGCACAGGACAGTAGATGTGCAAGTGTCCAGTCTCTTCTGTGAGGAAGTTACATCTTGGACAGGACGGGTTTTAAACGATCTTTCGAGACGGTGTTTGTAATATTGGAGAGAAGGGGTGGTGTCCAGAACACAGACGTGAAAGAATAACCCGTACATGTCTGGGGAGTGAAGTTTCGGATGGCGTTTTAAGACTGGTTTGAGAGGGCGTTTGTTCAGTGCCTGTTAGATTGTTTAATTTGGATATGTTTTGTTAGTATGTTTAATAAGAAAGGCAGTATTATCGTCTTGACGCAAGGGATTACATCCTTGTCTAGGAACTTGTTACTCCAAAGGAGTCCACATTTCCTTGCTAATGGAGGGAGCGCAGCCTCGAAGCTGCGGGATTCCCTTCAGAGAAAGGGGTCATGGGGTTATTACGTATATATATATATATATATATATATATATATATATATACATGTGTGTGTGTGTGTGTGTGTGTTTATATATCTGTGTGTATGTTTGTTTATGTCTTTTTTGTTTCTGTCTATCCTTATGTGTTTGTTTTTGTGTATTGGTCAGAGGGAAGTGAGCCGAGGGGAACCCACCTGGCTGGCCTCCAGGTGGCTCTGTTGCCAGGGAAGAGGCGGTTCCTCCCACTTTTTCTGGCGCGCCGCCGACGCTCTCGCCGCCGATGCCCTTCCGTCCCTCCTTCGCCCGTCCGTCAGTCCGTGTGTCCGTCACGCCAAAGTACCGTCGCCGGTGTGGGTCCCCTTCCCTCCTCCCTCCCGACCTCCTCCCACCTTGGGAGATGGCAGTCCTCCTCAGTGGCTCGTTCCACCATTCTGTGGCCTCATTTGCATTCGTTTACATAGCTTACCGGCGTGTCTTGCGTACGGTGGATCCCTTACCGACCTGATGGGAAGCCCTTAAATCGCTGGTGTTGCTACACTCGTGTGTGTGTGTGTGTGTGTGTGTGTGTGTCTGTGTGTGTGCGAGTGTGTGTGTGCGAGTGTGTGTGTGTGTGTGTGTGTGTGTGTGTCTGTGTGTGTGCGAGTGTGTGTGTGTGAGTGTGTGTGTGTGTGTGTGTGTGTGTGTGTGTGTGTGTGTGTGTGAGTGTGTGTGTGTGTGTGTG